>NC_069430.1:44468025-44510525 GCF_026875155.1 Cherax quadricarinatus
GAGAGGGTTAGATACAAGAGACTGATGAAAAGGTTAGATACAAGGGACTGAAGAGAAGGTTAGATACAAAGGACTGAAGAGAGAGTTAGATACAAGGGATTGAAGAGAGAGTTAGATACAAAGGACTAAAGAGAGGGTTAGATACAAAGGACTGAAGAGAGAGTTAGATACAAGGGACTGAAGAGAAGGTTAGATACAAAGGACTGAAAAGAAGGTTAGATACAAGGGACTGAAGAGAGAGTTAGATACAAAGAACTGAAGAGAAGGTTAGATACAAAGGACTGATGATAGGGTTAGATACAAGGGACTGAAGAGAGGGTTAGATACAAAGGACCGAAGAGAGGGTTAGATACAAAAGACTGAGGAGAGGGTTAGATACGAAGGACTGAAGAGAGGGTTAGATACAAGGGACTGAAGAGAGGGTTAGATACAAAGGACTGAAGAGAGGGTTAGATACAAAGGACTGAAGAGAGAGTTAGGTACAAGGGACTGAAGAGAGAGTTAGATACAAGGGACTGAAGAGAGAGTTAAATACAAGGGACTGAAGAGAGAGTTAGATACAAAGGACTGAAGAGAGAGTTAGATACAAGGGACTGAAGAGAGGGTTAGATACAAGGGACTGAAGAGAGAGTTAGGTACAAGGGGCTGAAGAGAGAGTTAGATACAAGGGACTGAAGAGAGAGTTAGATACAAGGGACTGAAGAGAGAGTTAGATACAAGGGACTGAAGAGAGAATTAGATACAAGGACTGAAGAGAGAGTTAGATACAAGGGACTGAAGAGAAAGTTAGATACAAGGGACTGAAGAGAGAGTTAGATACAAGGGACTGAAGAGAGAGTTAGATACAAGGGACTGAAGAGAGAGTTAGATACAAGGGACTGAAGAGAGAGTTAGATACAAGGGACTGAAGAGAGAGTTAGACACAAGGGACTGAAGAGAGAGTTAGAAACAAGGGACTGAAGAGAGAGTTAGATACAAGGGACTGAAGAGAGAGTTAGATACAAGGGACTGAAGAGAGAGTTAGAACCAAGGGACTGAAGAGAGTGTTAGATACAAGGTACTGAAGAGAGAGTTAGGTACAAGGGACTGAAGAGAGAGTTAGATAGAAGGGACTGAAGAGAGAGATAAATACAAGGGACTGAAGAGAGAGTTAGATACAAGGGACTGAAGAGAGAGTTAGATACAAGGGACTGAAGAGAGGGTTAGATACAACGGACTGAAGAGAGAGTTAGGTACAAGGGGCTGAAGAGAGAGTTAGATACAAGGGACTGAAGAGAGAGTTAGATACAAGGGACTGAAGAGAGAGTTAGTACAAGGGACTGAAGAGAGAGTTAGATACAAGGGACTGAAGAGAGAGTTAGATACAAGGGACTGAAGAGAGAGTTAGATACAAGGGACTGAAGAGAGAGTTAGATACAAGGGACTGAAGAGAGAGTTAGATACAAGGGACTGAAGAGAGAGTTAGAGGAACTAAGGGGGACTGAAGAGAGAGTTAGATACAAGGGACTGAAGAGGGAGTTAGATACAAGGGACAGAAGAGAGAGTTAGATACAAGGGACTGAAGAGAGAGTTAGATAGAAGGAACTGAAGAGAGAGATACAAGGGACTGAAGAGAGAGTTAGATACAAGGGACTGAAGAGAGAGTTAGATACAAGGGACTGAAGAGAGAGTTAGATACAAGGGACTGAGAGAGAGTTAGATACAAGGGACTGAAGAGAGAGTTAGATACAAGGGACTGAAGAGAGAGTTAGATACAAGGGACTGAAGAGAGAGTTAGATACAAGGGACTGAAGAGAGAGTTAGGTAAAGGGACTGAAGAGAGAGTTAGATACAAGGGACTGAAGAGAGAGTTAGATACAAGGGACTGAAGAGAGAGTTAGATAGAAGGACTGAAAGAGAGAGATACAAGGGACTGAAGAGAGAGTTAGTACAAGGGACTGAAGAGAGAGTTAGATAAAGGGACTGAAGAGAGAGTTAGATACAAGGGACTGAAGAGAGAGTTAGATACAAGGGACTGAAGAGAGAGTTAGGTACAAGGGACTGAAGAGATAGTTAGATACAAGGGACTGAAGAGAGAGTTAGATACAAGGGACTGAAGAGAGAGTTAGAGACAAAAGGAACTGAAGAGAGAGTTAGATACAAGGGACTGAAGAGAGATTAGATACAAGGGACTGAAGAGAGAGTTAGATACAAGGGACTGAAGAGAGAGTTAGGTACAAGGGACTGAAGAGAGAGTTAGATACAAGGGACTGAAGAGAGAGTTAGATACAAGGGACTGAAGAGAGAGTTAGATACAAGGGACTCAAGAGAGAGTTAGATACAAGGGACTGAAGAGATAGTTAGATACAAGGGACTGAAGAGATAGTTAGATACAAGGGACTGAAGAGAGAGTTAGATACAAGGGACTGAAGAGAGAGTTAGATACAAGGGACTGAAGAGAGAGTTAGATACAAGGGACTGAAGAGAGAGTTAGATACAAGGGACTGAAGAGAGAGTTAGATACAAGGGACTGAAGAGAGAGTTAGATACAAGGGACTGAAGAGAGAGTTAGATACAAGGGACTGAAGAGAGAGTTAGATACAAGGGACTGAGAGAGAGTTAGATACAAGGGACTGAAGAGAGAGGTTAGATACAAGGGACTGAAGAGATAGTTAGATACAAGGGACTGAAGAGAGAGTTAGATACAAGGAACTGAAGAGAGACGTTAGATACAAGGGACTGAAGAGAGAGTTAGTTACAAGGGACTGAAGAGAGAGTTAGGGTACAAGGGACTGAAGAGAGAGTTAGATACAAGGGACTGAAGAGAGAGTTAGATACAAGGGACAGAAGAGAGAGTTAGATACAAGGGACTGAAGAGAGAGTTAGATACAAGGGACTGAAGAGAGAGTTAGAAAACAAGGGACTGAAGAGAGAGTTTGAACAAGGGACTGAAGAGAGAGTTAGTGGGACAAAGGGACGGTGAAGAGAGAGTTAGATACAAGGGACTGAAGAGAGAGTTAGTATACAAGGGACTGAAGAGAGAGTTAGATACAAGGGACTGAAGAGAGAGTTAGATTACAAGGGACTGAAGAGAGAGTTAGATACAAGGGACTGAAGAGAGAGTTAGATAACAAGGGACTGAAGAGAGAGTTAGATACAAGGGACTGAAGAGAGAGTTAGATACAAGGGACTGAAGAGAGAGTTAGATACAAGGGACTGAAGAGAGAGTTAGATACAAGGGACTGAAGAGAGTTAGATACAAGGTACTGAAGAGAGAGTTAGATACAAGGGACTGAAGAGAGTGTTAGATACAAGGTACTGAAGAGAGAGTTAGATACAAGGGACTGAAGAGAGTGTTAGATACAAGGTACTGAAGAGAGAGTTAGATACAAGGGACTGAAGAGAGAGTTAGATACAAGGGACTGAAGAGAGAGTTAGATACAAGGGACTGAAGAGAGAGTTAAAAACAAGGGACTGAAGAGAGAGTTAGATACAAGGGACTGAAGAGAGAGTTAGAAACAAGGGACTGAAGAGAGAGTTAGATACAAGGGACTGAAGAGAGAGTTAGATACAAGGGACTGAAGAGAGAGAGTTAGAAACAAGGGACTGAAGAGAGAGTTAGATACAAGTGACTGAAGAGAGAGTTAGATACAAGGGACTGAAGAGAGAGAGTTAGATACAAGGGACTGAAGAGAGAGTTAGATACAAGGGACTGAAGAGAGAGTTAGATACAAGGGACTGAGAGAGAGGGTTAGATACAAGGACTGAAGAGAGAGTTAGATACAAGGGACTGAAGAGAGTGTTAGATACAAGGTACTGAAGAGAGAGTTAGATACAAGGGACTGAAGAGAGGGTTAGATACAAGGTACTGAAGAGAGAGTTAGGTACAAGGGACTGAAGAGAGGGTTAGATACAAGGGACTGAAGAGAGAGTTAAGTAACAAGGGACTGAAGAGAGAGTTAGATACAAGGGACTGAAGAGAGAGTTAAAACAAGGGACTGAAGAGAGAGTTAGATACAAGGGACTGGAGAGAGACTCAAGGACGAAGAAGATGATACAGGGACTGAAAATATCAGATACAAGGTACTAGATAGAGCTTACAAGGGTCTGAAGGGTTTCTTCAAAGTCTGACAAGAGTTACTCTACAAGGTCCTCGACTAGACAGCTTTCACTTTCAAGGCTTCCTCACAGACCAGTTATCAAGCTTAAGCTGAGCTTAGATACAAAGGACTTTAAGACAAGTTTAAAACCAAGTACCTTTACAAGAGAGCTTCATACATACTAAAGAGTTAGATACAAGGTACTAAGCATTCTTCACTAGAACCTGCGAGCTTCACTCTACAAAAACAGCATTCCTTAGAGCTTACAGTCCGCTCCTTCACTCTACCAGCTTCCCTCACTTACACCTCCCTACCAGCCTCCTTCACTCTACCAGCTTCCTTCACTCTACCAGCCTCTTTCACCTCTACCAGCTTCCTTCACTCTACCAGCTTCCTTCACTCTTTCCAGCTTCCTTCACTCTACCAGCCTTTCCCTTTACTCTACCAGCTTCCTTCACTCTACCAGCCTCCTTCACTCTACCATCTTCCTTCACTCTACCAGCTTCCTTCACTCTACCAGCTTCCTTCACTCTACCAGCTTCCTTCACTCTACCAGCTTCCTTCACTCTACCAGCCTCCTTCACTCTTCCAGCTTCCTTCACTCTACCAGCCTCCTTCACTCTACCAGCTTCCTTCACTCTACCAGCTCCTTCACTCTACCAGCTTCCTTCACTACTACCAGCTTCCTTCACTCTACCAGCTTCCTTCACTCTACCAGCTTCCTTCACTCTACCAGCTTCCTTCACTCTACCAGCTTCCTTCACTCTACCAGCTTCCTTCACTCTACCAGCTTCCTTCACTTACCCGCTTCCTTCACTCTTCCAGCTTCCTTCACTCTACCAGCCTCCTTCACTCTCCAGCTTCCTTCACTCTACCAGCCTCCTTCACTCTTCCAGCTTCCTTCACTCTACCAGCTTCCTTCACTCTACCAGCTTCCTTCACTCTACCAGCTTCCTTCACTCTACCAGCTTCCTTCACTCTTTCCAGCCCTTTCCTTCCACTCTTCCTTCCAGCTTCCTTCACCCTACCAGCTTCCTTCACTTACCAGCCTTCCTTCACTCTCCAGCTTCCTTCACTCTACAAGCTTCCTTCACTCTACCAGCTTCCTTCACTCTACCAGCCTCCTTCACTCTACCAGCTTCCTTCACTCTACCAGCTTCCTTCACTCTACCAGCTTCCTTCACTCTACCAGCTTCCTTCACTCTACCAGCTTCCTTCACTCTCCACTCCTTCACTACTACTTTCACCCAGCTTCCTTCACTCTACCAGCTTCCTTCACTCTACCAGCTTCCTTCACTCTACCAGCCTCCTTCACTCTTCCAGCTTCCTTCACTCTACCAGCTTCTCCTTCACTTCCTACTCTACCAGCTTCCTTCACTCTACCAGCTTCCTTCACTCTACCAGCTTCCTTCACTCTACCAGCTTCCTTCACTCTTCTAGCTTCCTTCACTCTACCAGCTTCCTTCACTTTACCAGCTTCCTTCACTCTACCAGCCTCCTTCACTCTTCCAGCTTCCTTCACACTCTACCAGCTTCCTTCACTCTACCAGCTTCCTTCACTCTACCAGCTTCCTTCACTCTACCAGCTTCCTTCACTCTACCAGCTTCCTTCACTCTACCAGCTTCCTTCACTCTTCCAGCTTCCTTCACTCTACCAGCTTCCTTCACTTTACCAGCTTTTTTCACTCTACCAGCTTTCTTCACTCCACCAGCTTCCTTCACTCCACCAGCTTCCTTCACTCCACCAGCCTTCTTCACTCTACCAGCTTCCTTCACTTCTACCAGCTTTCCGTTTCACTCCACCAGCTTCCTTCACTCCACCAGCTTCTTCACTCACCAGCCTTCCCTTCACTCTACCAGCTTCCTTCACTCTACTAACTTCCTTCACTCTACCAGCTTCCTTCACTCTACAGCTTCCTTCACTCTACCAGCTTCCTTCACTATACCAGCTTCCTTCACTCTACCAGCTTCCTTCACTCTACAAGCTTTTTTCACTCTACCAGCTTCCTTCACTCTACCAGCTTCCTTCATTCTACCAACTTTCTTCACTCTGTCAGCTTCCTTCACTCTACCAACTTCCTTCACTTAACCAGCTTCCATCACTCCACCAGCTTCCTTCACTCTACCAGCTTCCTTCACTCCACCAGTTTTCTTCACTCTACCAGCCTCCTTTACTCCACCAGCTTCCTTCACTCTACCAGTTTCCTTCACTCTACCAGCTTCCTTCACTCTACCAGCTTCCTTCACTCTACCAGTTTCCTTCACTCTACCAGCCTCCGTTTACTCTAGCAGCTTCTTACTTACCAGCTTCCTTCACTCTACCAGCCTCCTTTCACTCTACCAGCTTCCTTCACTCTACCGGTTTCCTTCACTCTACCAGCCTCCTTCACTTTACCAGCTTCCTTCACTCTGCCAATTTTCTTCACTCTACCAGCCTCCTTCACTCTACCAACTTCATTCACTCTTCCAGCTTCCTTCACTCTACCGGTTTCCTTCACTCTACCAGCCTCCTTCACTCTACCAGCTTAATTCACTCTATCAGCTTTCTTCATTCTACCGGTTTCCTTCACTCTACCAGCTTCCTTCACTCTACCAGCTTCCTTCACTCTACCAGATTTCTTAACTCTACAAGCTTCCTTCACTCTACCAGCTTCCTTTACTCTACAAGCTTCCTTCACTCTACCAGCTCCTTCCTCTACCCGCTTCTAACTACCAACTTCCTTCACTCTACCAGCCCCCTTCACTCTAACAGCTTCCTTCACTCTACCAGTTTCCTTCACTCTACCAGCCTCCTTCACTCTCTCAGCTTCTTTCACTCTACCAGTTTCCTTCACTCTACCAGCCTCCTTCACTCTACCAGCTTCCTTCACTCTACCAGTTTTCTTCACTCTACCAGCCTCCTTCACTCTACCAGCTTCCTTCACCCTTCCAGTTTCCTTCACTCTACCAGCCTCCTTCACTATACCAGCTTCCTTGACTCTACCAGCTTCCTTCACTCTACCAGCCTCCTTCACTCTGCCAGCTTCCTTCTCTCTACCAGCTTCCTTCACTCTACCAGCTTCCTTCACTCTACCATCTTCCTTCAATCCAGCAGCTTCCTTCACTCTACCAACTTCCTTCACTCTACCAGCTTCCTTCACTCTACCAGCTTCCTCCTCTACTTTCTACCAACTTCCTTCACTCTACCAGCTTCCTCACTCTACCAACTTCTTCACTCTACCAGTTCTTCCGTTCACTCTTCCAGCTTCCTTCACTCTACCAGTTTTCCCCTCACCCAACCAGCTTCTTCACTCAACCAGCTTCCTTCACTTACCAACTTCTTCACTCTACACAGCTTCCTTCACTCTACCAACTTCCTTCACTCTACCAACTTCATTCACTCTACCAGCTTCCTTCACTCTACCAACTTCCGTCACTCTACCAGCTTCCTTCACTCTACCAACTTCCTTCAGTCTACCAGCTTCCTTCACTCTACCAGCTTCCTTCACTCTTCCAGTTTTCTTCACTCTACCAGCCTCCGTCACTCTTCCAACTTCCTTTACCAGCTTCCTTCACTCTACCAGCTTCCTTCACTCCTCCAGCTTCCTTCATTCTACCAACTTCCTTCACTCTATCGGCTTCCTTCACTCTACCAACTTCCTTGACTTCACCAGCTTCCATCACTCCACCAGCTTCCTTCACTCTGCCAGCTTCCTTCACTCTACGAGCCTCCTTCACTCCACCAGCTTCCTTCACTCTACCAGTTTCCGTCACTCTACCAGCCTCCTTCACTCCACCAGCTTCCTTCAGTCTACCAGTTTCCGTCACTCTACCAGCCTCCTTCCCCTACCAGCTTCTTCACTCTACCAGTTTCCTTTTTGTTTTGTTTAAAGTTTTTGTTTTTTTTTTTTATGGGTTTTTAAAATTTTTTTTAAAATTGTTTTTGTTTTTTTTTTTTAATTTTTTTAGTTTTATTTTGTTTTTTGTTTTTTTAAAAATTTTTTTGTTTTTTAAAAGTTTTTTTTGTTTTTTTGTTCTTTTTTTTTTTTGGTTTATTGTTTTTTTGTTTTATTAAAATTTTAGTTGTTTTATTAAAATTTTATTTTTTTTTGGTTTTATTTTTTTTGGTTTTTTTTTTTTGTTGTTTTTTGTTTTTTTGTTTTTTATTGTGTTTTTTTTTGTTTTTTGTTTTTTGTTTTTTTTTTTTTTATGGTTTTTTTTTTTTGTTGTTTATGTTTTTTGGGTTTTTTGGTTTTGTTTTTTTGTTTGTATTGTTTTTAGTTTTTTTTGTTTGTTTGTTTTTTTGTTTTATGGTTTTTTTGTTTTTGTTTTGGGGTTTGTTTTTATATGTTTTTTAATTGGTTTTTTGGTTTTTTTGGGGGTTTTTTTTTTTTTATTTGTTTTTGGTTTTGGGGGGTGTGGTTTGGGGTGGGGAAGTGGGGGGGGGTGGGGGTGGGGGTGGACAACCATTGGGACCCCTGGGGCCAGGGCCGAGCCAGTTTCACGGACCCCCTTCCCACCGTCCCCAACAAAACCCTTTTTTTTGATTGATTTCTGTTTCTGGGGTATTTCCTCCTTAATTATATTTCTGGCAAAAATAGTAAATATGAAATAAACAATTACTCTATATCCTTTATATTTGGGGTGTTTTTTTTGGTTTTGTTTGTGTTGGGTTGTTTGGGTTGTTTGGTTTTTTGTGTTTTTTGTTTGTTGTTGTGTGTGGGTTTTTTTTTTTTGTTTTGTGGTTTTAAAGTTTGTGTTTTTTGTTTTTTGGGGTGTTTTTGTGGTGTGGTTTGTGTGTTTTTGGGTGTGGTGGGTTTTGTTTTTGGTGTGGTGTGTTTGGTTTTGGGGGGTGGTGGGTTTGTTGGGTGTGTGTTGGTGTGGGGGTTTGTTTTTTTGGCTGGGTTTGGTTTGGTTTTTTTGTTGGGTTTTGTGTTTTTGTTTGTTTGGGTTTTGGAGTTTTGGTGGTTTGTTGTGGTTTTTGTGGGTTTGTTTTCTCCTCTTTTTTTTGTGGGTTTTGTTTGCTTGTGTTTTTTTTGCCCGGCCCTGCCCGACCCCTGGGGACCCCGTTCGTCACGGGGTGCCCACTGTGAAAATCATTACTCTTGACCGTTGTTGCCTCCCTGTCGGGTATTTCTGATCCATTGCAGCCCCTTCCGTTATATCCCCTGATGCTCTAGTTCTGCACTAAATCCTTGTGGGAAAACCTGTTTCAAACCCCTTCTTGCGCCCAAAAAGATGCAATCAACCACCCCTCTCTCTCTTGTTTTACTTCTGTTATTTTATAAAAAAAACTCCAGAAGGTTTTACCGGATTTGCTTTTCCGTGAATCCGTGGGGGGCATTTTTTACCCCTGTTCCTTCCAGGTGCTCCACCATCTCCCCTGATAATCTTCTCCATAATTTTTGCTCTTACCCAAGACCGGGTCTTTTTAGTGCCTTTTTTTCGTCTCCTTTTTTTAAAAATGGGAACTACATTTCCCGTTTTCCCATCTCAGTAGTTGCCTTTTCCCGGGATTTTTGAAGATTGTGGAAGTGGTAGCAAACATATCTGCTCCCTTCTGGGGACCTGGAGAGATGTTGCCGGCCCCCATTGCCTTTGAGGTATCGATGTCCCTTAGCGTTTTTTCACCTCCTCCTCATCTGTATGTATGTGTCCAAATTTGTTGGTGTTTTCTTTTTGGGTGTCCCTTTGGGTTGCCCCCCAGAGCCCTTCCTGTCTTACTGAAAATACTTCCTTTAAATCTCGTGTTGAGCTCCTCACATCCTCTTGTCTTTTCTTGTGATTTTCCCACCTTTTTCCTCAGCCTTTTTTCTGGTCCTTGACTTTGTCTTCCTCCAAATGGGTATACAGAGTTTCGGGTATTTTGACTTTCGTGCTTGTCGTTTCATACGTCGCGGGCCTCCCCCTTATCGCGCATATCTTTTTGGCTCTTCTACTAATCTCCTTTTTTTCCGGGGCCCTTCCCCTCCTGTACCTTTTCCTTTCTCTTTGTTTTTTTTTGCCTCCACCTTGGGGTTTAAACCAAGGACTTTTTTTGGTCTTCCTATTATTTCTTTTTCCCTTGGGGAACAAAACTTTCCTCTGCCTCCTTGCACTTTGTTTCCCAACATTTCCCATCACTCTTTTTACTGTTTTCCTACCATTTCTCTGTCCACTGAACCCTCCTGCGGAAGTTTCTCATACCTGTGTAGTCCCTCTTTTATAGTTTCCCCTGTCCCCTTCATTTCCCGTTACCTTTCCACTTTTAATTTATTATAGTCAAAACTAAAACACATGATCGCTAGCTCCAGGGGCTCTCGTAAGTGATGCCCTCGTGTCTAAAACTGCTCAGGGTGAACACAAGACCAGTTTTTGCGGGTATCCCCCCCTCCTCTCTGGTTGTGTCCCTGACATGTTGTGCATGAGGTTTTCAAGACCAATCCAACATCTTGGCTCTCCAGTTTCGGGCCCCCCAGTGGCCCCGGGTTTTTCCCCAGTCGATCCCCCTGGGTTGAAACCCCCATCCAGTAAACTTTGTCTGCTCGAGTAGGCTCTTCTTGCCCCCTCAGCCAGTGTGTCCCCCCATCACCCTTTTTTTTTCTTGTACTCCTTCTTGGCCCCCGCAGTTCTGTGGGGGGTTATAAAACTCCATGACTACTTTATTTTCCCCCGGACTAAAATTGTACCTAAAATGGTCTTTTCCCCAATCATGTCCATCCCTTCCATTTCCTCAAATCCCCATTGGTTTTTTGAGCATGAAAACCCCCCCCCCCTCTACTTTTTCTTCTTTCCTCAGGATTGTATCTTTTGGGGAAAGATTGTGTCTGTATTGTCTCACGAGGTGTGTTGTTGTTGTGTTGTGTGTGTGTTTTGTGTTGGGGGGGGTTTTTTGTTTTTTGTGTGGTTTTTGGTGTTTTTGGGTTTTTGTTTTGGGGGTTTGTGTTTGTGTTTTGGTGTGTGTGTGTTTTTGTGGTGTGTTTTTGTGTTGTGTGTGTTGTTTTGTGTGTGTGGTTGTGTGTGTGGTGTTGTGTGTGTGTGTGTTTTGTGTGTGTGTGTGTGTGTGTGTGTGTGTGTGGTGTGTGTGTTGTGTTGTTGTGTGTGGTGTGTTGTTGTAGGTTTTGTGTTGTGTGTGTGTGTTTGTGGGGTGTGTGTGTGTGTTGTGTGTGTGTGTGTGGTGGGTTTGTTTTTTTTGGGGGGTGGTGTGTTGGTGTGTATGTGTTGTGTGTGTGTGGTGTGTGTGTGTGGTGTGTGTGTGTGTGTGTGTGTGTGTGTGGTGTGTGTGTGTGTGGTGTGGTGTGTGTGTGGGTGGGGGGGGGTTGGGGTGTGTGTGTGTTTTTGTGTGTTGTGTGTGTGGTTGTGTTTTTTGTGTGTGTGTGTGTGTGTGTGGGGTTTTGTGTGTGTTTTGTTGTGTGGTATTGTTTTGTGTGGTGTGTTGTGTTGTGTGTGGTGTGTGGTGTGTGTGTGTGTGGTGCGTGCGTGGTGTGTGTGTGTGGTGTGTGTGTGTTTGTGTGGGGTGTGTGTGTGTGGGTGTGTGTGGGGGTTGTGGGGGTTTGTGTTTTGTGTGTTTGTGTGGTGGGGTGTGTTGTGTGTGTGGTGTGTGTGTTGTGTGTGTGTGTGTGTGTGTGTGTATTTTATTCCCATTTGTCACCTATTTGTGGTTGAGGGGGTCGTTCATCTCCGGGCCCCGCCTTTCCTGATTGCTATGGTCCTCCTCCCCCTTCCAGAGTTAATCATACCTCGCTTAAAAATATGTTGGTTCCGCCCCCACTCGTCACTTTCTAGGTTTCCACGGCTTGATATCTATACTGAAAAAAATACTTCAACACCCTTTGTTTCATCTGAGTCTTCAATTTCCAAATTGTGACCTCTTGTTCTGTGTCCCATCTCTGGAAATCCCTCTTTTTCCACCCCGTCTATTCCGGCGTATTTTAATGGTTATCATATCTCCCCCGACCCCCCTGGCCCCAGTGTCGTAGACCAAATTTCCCCCAACCTTTTTCGTAGGGGCAATCCCCGTAGCTCGGCAATAGTCTTGTTGCAAAACCTTTTCACTTTCTTAATTTCTTGACGTGCTTGACTAGGTTGGATTCCAAATGGGGCTGCTACTCCAGTATGGGGCCCGACGTAAATGGGTTTCAGAGCTTGAAGAAACCCTTACGAGTATCGGAAAAGCTACCGTAGGTTTGCCAGGCGCCCCTATGCTGCATATTATTTATTGATGTGCGCCTCAGGGATATGCTCGGTGTTATACGCACCCCCAGATTTTTTCCTTGGTAGGGTTTTCAGACTTTGGCCCCTTTTAAAATTTATTGTGTCTGCGGGGCTTCTTTTCCCTCCCCCAATCTTCATACTTGCTTTTGGGGGGGGTTAAACCTCAAGGGGGCCAGTTTTCTGGACAGGCTTGTAGCCTGTCCAGGTCTCTTTGTAGTCCTGCCTGATCCTCATGCGATTTTATTTTTCTCATTAAATTCACATCGTCCGCAAACAAGGACACTTTGAGTCTGTCCCTTCGTTTTGTCATTTACATATACCAAGAACAGCACAGGTCCTAGAACTGACCCTGGGAACCCCGCTTTTTCAACGCCCACTTTGACACCTCTCAGTCCTTTACCCTTTTTGCCTCCGTTAAGGGATTCTTTACCCTTGCAGTCCTTTCCTTTTTTGTGTGCCGATCCCTAGCTTTTGCAGTAAACTCTTGTGAGGAACTTGCGAAGGGCCCTTTTTGCAGTCCAAGAAAATGCAGTCGATCCACCCCCTCTCTCTTGTCTTTCTTCTGTCACCTTTTCTAAAAACTAATAGGTTTTTGACACAGGATTTTCCCCCGAAACTATGTGGGTTTTAATTATCACTTGTTTCTTTCCCCGGGGCCCAAACCCCCTCCTCCCGATGATCTTCCCATGACCCCTTTCAACTAACCGTTAGTGATACAGGGCTGTAGTTTAGTGCCTCTGTCTGTCTCCCTTTTTAAAAAATTGGGGTACATTTGCCCTTTCCATATTTGGAGGTTTTCCCCGTTTCAAATGATGTGTTAAGATCTTTGTTAATGGTTCACACAATGTCTTGTCCCTCTTTTTGGACCAGGAAAAGGGGCGGGGGCCCACCGCCTTTGAGGTGTCAAGTTCGCATGCACTTCTTTACCTCCTCCTTTTTGGGTTTGGTACCTCACCCGACTTGCTGGTGCACCCCCCTGCTCTGATTTCCTGGGTCCTATGGTTTCCATGTAAATATTCTTTAAATTTTGTTGGTCCTGACATACCTACCGTCGTTTTTGTGAAATTCCCCCAACACCCCTTTCCCCATTGATTACCTGGTTCCTTACTGTTGTTTTCCTCCCGTGTGGCTGTACAACAGCTTCGGGACAGTTTGACTTTCGGTATGTCATTTTCGTTTTTCCGCTGAGCCCCCCTTCTTTCTGTGCATTTCGTTTCTGGTCTTGGGAAACTCTTTTATTTTTCCCGATTCTCTGTCTTTTTTCCTTTTTCCCTTCTCTAGTAACCCAGTTTTTCTCCCTACACCTTTGGGGAACAAGGATGTCTGTTCTTCCCATTATTTCTGTTTCCCTTGGGAACAAACCTCTCCTCTGCCTCCTTGCTTTTGTTGCCACAAATCCTCATTTCTTGTACGGGGTTTTCCTGTCGTTCCCCTCCCACGAAAGTCTTGAAAGAGTTCCTCAAACCTGGAGTTTTCCCCCCTTTTTTAGTTTGGTTTTTCCCACCCTATTCCTGCTCTCTCTCCCCTTGGGCCCTCTATGTAGTCAAGCACAGAAGATGATCACTAGCTCGTAGGGGCCTTTCATACGATATCCTCGATGTCAGAATTCAAGGGAAACAAAGGGCAGTCTTGCTGGTTCATCCTCTCCCTTCTCTGGTAGTGTCTCTAACTGTTTATGCATGAGGTTTTCGAGTACCCATCCTCTCTTGGCTCTCCATGTTTCGGGACCCCCTTTTTGGGGCCTCCAGGTTTTCCCAGTCAATCTGTTTTTGATTGAAACACCCCTAACTTGTAACTTTGCCCCCCATGTGTGCCCCCTGGCCACCTCGTCTAGTGGTCGACCCTTGCTCTTTGCTCTCACGTATTTTCTCTTGGCCTTCTGCAGTTCTGTGGTGGGTTTTTACATTACTGCAATTTTCACCTTTGCCCTCAGATGGATTGTTCCCCTAATATCCTTTCGCCCGTGCCATCCATTCCTTCAATTTTCTAAACCCCCCCCATGGTTTTTATGAGCAGTGCAATCCTCCCCCCCTCTCCTCCCTTTCTTTCCTGGGGATTTGATATCCGGGTGAAAGATTTAAAACGTTTTTTCGGTGAGTTTTGTTTCTGTGAGTGCTATTATGTTGGGGTGCCCTTTTTTTCTTTCGTGCCCTCCCATACTTATTTGTTATTCCATCTGCATTTGTATACCCCAAAACCCTTTAATTTTTTTCTAAGACGTTGTCTGGGGGGGATATTGGGGTTGGGGAGTGGGGGGACCTGAAAGGAACTATGGGTAGTTGCTGTTGGGGGGGGAGTTTGTAATGCAGTGGGGGGGGCATTGGATGTGGCAAGGGTTTTTGGTTTGATTTTTTGGTTGCATGGGTTACCGTTGGGAGCTTCATAGGAAGTTGTAGGGGAGGTGTTTTGATCTTCCCCTGTCTGGGATCTCCTGTCTGTGTTCTCCATCCCTTCTTTCCCCCTTTCGCCTTTTTACCATTCTCTCTGTTTCGCCCTTTTGCTTGGTTTGTCACGGCGAATTTAAAACCTTCCCCGATGCCGGATGTCCCTTAACGGCTTTCTCCCGCAGGATCCCTTTCCCAGTCGATTTGCCTTTAAAAGGGCACTTTCCGGCCGGGGTTTTTTTTTTTTAAAAAACCCCCCCATTCTCCGAAAATTTTCCAGCTGGGTCACGTCATCTTCTCCTATTGCTTTCATGATGCTTTCAATTGCTTTTTTTTCCTCTTGTTTTCTGGCTTCATATGTTTCCCCTTCAACTTCCTGGAGCCCATACACAGAGACTGACCTCACCCTTTCATTCTCCCACTGCATATCCCTGTGTATCCCCTAATTCAATTTGATTTCCTCCATTACAGCTTTCCTTTCTTCAGTTTCACTAGCTAATGTACTTGGGCTCAGTGGCCTGTCATTTTCCCTTCTCGGCTTTTCCTGGGCTCTGCTGTGGTCTGTTAGGGCCTCCACATATAGCTTAGCTCTTTCATTTACTACAGTCTCCACTGATTGAGTTTCTACATGCTGTTTTGCTCCTTCTTTCCCTACAGTCCCCTTATTTGTGACTGAGGTAGCAGTCTCTGTTGTCAATCCCAAAATGTTCTTTAGTGCTTTAGGCTGTTTCAGATTTTTCAGATTCTCTTCTAAACTCTGTATCCTGGCCTCTGCTGCTTTGACTTGCACCTCCCACTTCCTGCTTTCCATGTCTATCCTCTCTTCCATTCTCATGCTAAGTTCTTCTAGTTTCTTTTCCCATTCATGTTCCCTTTTTGTGAGCTCTGCTGCCCAATCTTCCTTTGCAGTTTCCTCCTCCTGTCCCTTGGTTTTTCTTGTTGCTCTCTGACAACCAATTTTTGTTTTATCATTGTTGCCTCAGAGTGGGAAATTTATGTAATTCTGTATGTTAGGTGTTGCAACCCCTGAATGGTTGCAATGATTATTATGTATATATATAATTATTACTTTTTCATTTAATTTTATATTGCTTATATTTGCGATAATAGCTAAATCGTAAATGTATTGCTTTATATTGTTATTTGACGTAGTTTCCTTTGTTAGGTAGGATGTAACATATTATGTGCTAAGTTCAAGTCTTGATTGTCTAACTACTGTAATTATCGCTGTTTGCTAGTTATATTGCCGGCTTCTTGCTGGGCGACTGCTGTCCATGGAGCTATCACGTGATCGAGGGGGGGGGTGTCCTCACCTCGCCTGAAATATTCAGTCTGCTCTAGACTCGCTTGGAGGTTGGACAGATTGTCTGTCTCATTATTCTTGTTAGTTCTGTAGAACTCTGTTCACAGAACCTTTTATAGACTTAGTGATTTTCGACGTTGTACTGAGCTTGTGTGTCTCATAGACACTCTGAGCATCTCAGATCCTGAGCTGTAGCTTCTGACCTACTAACTTGTACTGGTATCTGTGTATTATCACAGTCTGGGATTTTCTTATGCTGAACTTAGATTCAGTAGTATGGGAGTTTTGTAACTTTTGTGGAGGATCTGCTGATGGTTCCTACTTAGTGTCGTTATATTATCTCCTTGTTTCTGATTCTGTGTCGCAGTTGCTTGTTGTATTGCTATGGGACGTTAGCATTTTTTTGTTGTTCAAGCAGACTGTTCTGGTTGCCAGTCGGTCAAGAAGTTAGTTTATGAGAGGACTTTGTCAGTCACTTGTTTAAGTCTAGTCGAGTCGTGAGACATAGTGAACTACTTAGAGCACTTACACACATACACACTTACTTGTACATATTTGTAATATCTTATTAAATGTTAATGTACCAGAAGGTACTTAAGAATTATAAATGTGGTATGTGCTTTCAGCACAATAATATTGAACTCGAGAGATGTGATATTATTTTGATTACTGTGATTAATTTAATTTAATTTAATTTGATAATATACCTCTAGACTTAATAAATTTATTAAATTTTAATTTCTCTAGTTAGTAGCCTACCAGTTGCAATCCTGAAGCACTATTGAATAATACTGATTTATAATGGATAATTGGACCAGGATACTGACTACTTGTTACGAAAACCCAGTAACAGGCTGGATGCTAGAAGGGCAGTCCATTCTAGTATTCCCTGGAGATCTCTAAGCTTTTAGAATCGCGTTTTTTGTAACATTAGGTTAGTATTGTGTATGTCAGTGTGGGGGGGGGGGGGAGGTAGAGGAGGAACTGTGACTATGTGGGAGAGTAGTGGGAAGGGGGAGTGGGAAGGAGAGTGAAGCAAGTGGGTGAGTGGGAGAGGGAGAGGGGGAAGGAGGGAGAGGTGGGGAGGGGGAAGGAGGGAGAGGTGGGAGTGGGGAGGGTGAAAGAGGGAGGGGATTATTATTATTGAATCAAGGGGAAGGCTAACCCGGAGATTATCGCGCCTGGGGGGGGGGATATGTGTGAAGCATTCAGGCTAATCGGGACTGGAGCACAGATCAAGTCCTAATCAAGAGCCCCTCACCAAATCAAGGAACCTTCCTGAGGGAAGATGGGAGGTGGGGATCAGGTGAAGGATGTGAGTGTCGGTGGGGGAGTGGGGAGTGATGTGTGAGTCTGGCGATGTGTGGGTGTGTGTGGTGTGTGTGTGTGTGTGTGTGTGTGTGTGTGTGTATGTGTGTGGTGTGTTTGTGTGTGTGTGTGTGTGTGTGTGTATGTGTGTGGTGTGTGTGTGTGTGTGTGTGTGTGTGGTGTGTGGTACTCACCTAGTTGTACTCACTTAGTTGTGGTTGCAGGGGTCGAGTCATAGCTCCTTGCCCTGCCTCTTCACTGGCCGCTACTGGGTCACTCTCCGTGCACAATGAGCTTTATGATACCTCTGCTTAAAGCTATGTATGGATCCTGCCTCCACTACATCGCTTCCCAAACTGTTCCACTTCCTGACTACTCTGTGGTTGAAGAAATACTTCCTAACATCCCTGTGATTCATATCCCTGTGATTCACATCCCTGTGATTCAATTTCCAACTGTGTCCCCTTGTTGCTGTGTCCCATCTCTGGAACATTCTGTCTCTGTCCACCTTGTCAATTCCTCTCAGTATTTTATATGTCGTTATCATGTCCCCCATATTTCTCCTGTCCTCTAGTGTCGTCAGGTCGATTTCCCTTAACCTTTCCTCGTAGGACATACCCCTTATCTCTGTGACTAGTTTTGTTGCAAACCTTTGCACTTTCTCTAGTTTCTATACGTGGTTGGCTAAATGTGGGTTCCAAACTGGTGCCACATACTCCAATATGTGCCTAACATACACAGTGCACAGAGTCCTGAGCGATTCCGTATTAATATTTAGGAATGCTGTTCTTAGGTTTGCTAGGCGCCCATATGCTGCAGCAGTTATTTGGTTGATGTGCGCTTCAGGAGATGTGCCTGGTGTTATCCTCACCCCAAGATTTTTTTTCCTTGAGTGAGGTTTGTAGTCTTTGTCCTCCTAGACTGTACTCCGTCTGCGGTCTTCTTTGCCCTTCCCCAATCTTCATGACTTTGCACTTGGTGGGGTTCAACTCCAGGAGCCAACTGCTGGACCAGGCCTGCAGCCTGTCCAGATCCCTTTGTAGTTTTGCCTGGTCCTCGTCCGATTGAATTCTTCTCACCAACTTCACATCATATTCAAACAGGGACACTTCGGAGTCTATTCCTTCCGTAAAAGGTGTGTGTGTGTTGGTGTGTGTGTGTGTGGTGTGTGTGTGTTGTTTTGGTTTGTTGTTGTCTGTCTTGTACCACCTAATGGTTTGCGGGTGTGGGTTTTGAGGTCCGGGTCTCCTGCCTCAAAAACCTGTAGGGAAAAAACCTAGCACGGGGGGGGCTTAAACCGGGGTGAGAGGACGAAAACCCAGACCGAGCGCTACCCCTGTGCTAGGGGCTAAAAAAGAGTCATCCACCAGATATTTATACACCATAAATACAAGTTTGTACAAACATATCCCCCTCATTTATAGTCACGTGGTGCCTGTGAAAACCTTTCCCGGGTTATAAATATACCTAGCTGGATGAATTTATTGCAGACAGCTGGCCAATTAAAACGCCGTCCAGAGCTTTAAGACTCTCTGACCGCGAGTTCATCCCCCCCTGTGGAGGGTTTGTTTTATCGTGTAACTTTTGCGTGGTCAACCATGTTAAAAACTTGTCCCTCTATTTCCTCTTCCCTTGCTGACCGCCTGAGGCTGAAGAAGTACTTCCGAATCACGTGACTGACCTTGTTATACACCCAAAATATTTAGCATTAATTGCAACTTCAAATTCAAGTTCAAACCCAGCAACTTTTGCCTCAGTGATTTAATTTTTTGATGGTGTTTCTTCCTCTTGTTTTCCCCCTCTTCCCCTTTTTCCTCCTCTTCCCTTGTTCCTCCTCTTCCCCTTGTTCCCCCTCTTCCTCTTGTTCCTCCCTTCTCTTGTTCCTCTTTTCTTGTTCCTCCTCTTCCTCTTGTTTCCCCCCTCTTCTCTTTTTCCTCCCCCTTCCCCTTGTTCCCCCTCTTCCTCTTGTTCTCCCCTTCCTTTGTTCCTCCCCTTCCTCTTGTTCCCCCTCTCCCCTTGTTCCTCCCTTCCTCTTGTTCCTCTTTTTTTCTTTTTTCCTCTTCTTCCCCATCTTCCCCCTCCTTCTTCTTCTTCCTCTCCTTTCTTCTCTTCTTTCTCCCCTTTCCCTTCTTCCCCTCTTCCTTTCTTCCCCCGCTTTCCTTTTCCTCCATTTTCTTCTTACCCCTCTTTTTGTTCTCCTTTTTTTTTTCATCCTCTTTTTTCCCCTTTCTCTTCTTCTAATACCCCTTTTTATGCATTGCAAAGGGCAGTTTGGCTGGACCTTTTTTCTCAAACACCACACACCAAAAACACACCACACCACACAACCACACACACACACCCAAAACTACACACACACAAAAACACTCAAACCCCACACACACACACACACACACACACACCACACACACACACACCCAAAAAACCCCACTCAACACACACACATACAACATACACACACGTACAAAACACACACACACACACACACACACACACAATACGCAACACAACACATACGCACATACACACACTACACACATAACACACCACACATACACACACACAAAAACACACACAAAAACACACACAACCCCAAAACACACACACACACAACAACGCACACACACACACACACGCAGACACACCACACACACACACACACCAACACACACCACAACACAAACACACACTACCACCACACACACAAACTAACCCCATAAGCAAGGCGCTTTTGTACCCCCAACAACAATATTCAAACATCTTCGAAAAGGGAGATTGCCTGAGGGAGGAAGACAGCAAAAGTAGTCCCAAATCTTTTAAAAAAAGGCAGAAAATGAAGCATTAAACTTAAGACCAGTGTCACTCAATATAGTATCAAAAAACATGGAGAAGATTATCAGGGGAAGAGGGTGGAAAACCAGAAAGGAATATCTCATCAACCAGCCAACATGGTTTTAGGGACGGGAAATCCTGTGTACAAAAACCCATGGAGTTCTTGACATGGTGACAGCAGTAAGACAAGAGAGAGGGGGGTGGATTGCATTTTCTTTGGGCTGCAAGAAGGCTTTGCACAGTTCCACCAAAATTTGGTGCAAAAACGGAGGGGCAAGCAGGGATAACAGGGAAAAGGGACTACAAAGGGGGAATACTTGTCGGAAGCAGCAGGAGCATGGACGGGCGAGGGGGCAGAGTGGGCACCTTTGACCAGCGGGGGGCCCGCAGGGGGCAGTCCAGGACCGTGCGTTTTTGGATTTTTGAAAAGACATGAGGAAGGAAAAGACTTGGGGGTCCCTGTTTTCAGATGAGTAAGTTTTATGAAAGAATTCACTCGATCGAAAAACCCCGGCAGAACTACAAAGGGGTTGGGCAGGCTGCGACCGGTCCACAATTGGGTCGGAGTTCAAAACCCCCAGTGAAAGTCATAAGATTGGGGGGAAGGGGAAAGAAGGGCCCCAGCGGGGAAAAGTCTAGGGGGTCAGAGACTACAAACCTCACTCAAGGGAAAAAAATCTTGGGGGGAGTATAACACCCCAATCTCCTAAACGCACATCAACCAAAAACTGCTGACATATGGCCCACAAACCTCAGAAAAAACATTCCGAATCTTAAAAGGAATCATCAGGAAAACCCCGACACCGGTATGTTAGGGCCCATATTGGAGTATGCGGGCCCCGTTTTTGGGAACCCCCAAACCCGCCAAACACGTAAGAAACTAAGAAAGTGCAAAGGTTTCAACAAAAACCAACTAAGAAGCCCTTGGGGGGGTTAAAAAATCCCTACGCACTAACAAGAATTAAGGGGCATAAACACTTTAAAAAAATCTAAGAATTAAAGGGGGGAAAAAACGGATGTTAGAATTTGGGAAAGTAACAGGGGACCAGGGGGGAAGCGAAGAAACAAGAATCACGGGGTTTAAAATTTTTCCACCCAAGAGTAGTCTAAGTGGAAAAGAGTTTGGGAAGGAGTAGGGGCAGGATCCTACTGTTTAAGCAAGGTTAGATAAACTCGGGGCCGGGAAGTGACCCCCAGTACACAGTGAAGACGGGGCCCAAAAGGAGTCGGATGAGAACTTAATAGGGAGTACAATGGGTTAACAAATAAACCACCAAACACCCATACACAAAACCCAATCCCCCCACCCCAACCCAACAAACCAACAAACCACACATACACACACACACAAACACAACACCACACACATACACACACCCCAACCCCCACAACAAACCACCACACACACCACACACACACCAAACAACACACACATACACCACCACACAACACACAACCAACACCCCAACCCCCAAATCACAAAACATACCACAAACCCCACCGCCAAAAACCACCCCCAAAAACACACCACACACCACACACACCACACACACACCACAACACACACACAACCCCACACCACCCACCCACACACACACAACAAAACATACCCCACACCACACACACACCCAATACCACACAAAACCACACACACAACACCCCCAAACACACACACACAAAACCACCACACACCACACAAAATTTACCCAAAACACACACCACAACCCCACACAACACACACACACCAACACATAAAACACACACACCCACACACCCCACCACCCACACACACACCACACCACAACCCCCCCCCACACAAAAAACCACCAAAAACCTCACCCCACCCCCCACACACAACACCCTACACAAACACCACACACACCACCACACACAACCTACACCACACCCCAACACCCACCCCCCACCCCCAAACACCCCCACACACACCACACCCCCCACACACACACCAACCCCCACAACACACCCACACAAAAAACACACACACAGCACACACACACACACAACACCCCTACACACAACACACACCACACATACACCGGGACCAGGGGCCAGGAGCTGGACTCGACCCCTGAAAACCAAAATAGGTGAGTACCAACACACCACCCACACAACACACAAACACACACACAACAAACACACCCCACACACCACACACAAAAACACCACACACACACCCACACCAACACACCCCACACCCACCCCCACACACACACACACACCACACACACACACACAACCACCTACACACACACACCCACCACCCCCCAAAACCCACCACAACAAAAAAAAACCCCCAATTTTTAACCCCAACACCACACCACACCACCAACACCTCCCCCACACCACAAACACCTCACACACCACACCCCAAAACACCTGCACACACACCACACCAACCTCACACACACACACAACACCTAAACACACACACCACCTCACACACACACCACACACCTACACCACAACGCCTAGTGTCTAATCGATATGTCCCTGGGCAAAATTGAACAACACACACACCACACACACACACACACACACACACACACATACACACACTCACCACACACACCTCACACACATACACACACACACACACACACACACACACACACACACAACACACACCACCACCACACACACACCCACACAAACAACACACACACACACACTCGACGTAAAGACGTGCAGACTGGGTACACAAGGCCCGAAAACCCTTTCGTGTTTTTGAGGGGAAACAACCCCTAGCAAAAATCAGTGGTGTGAAAAAGTCCGTGAAAAAACCTACGAGTGAAAATATTTTAAAATTAGGAAAAAATTCGAAAACCCTAAACCGTTTTTCTTTTAAAAGTAAACGTTGTGGACTATAGGCACGTTGACAAGATACAAACATAAAAAAAACAAAAGGGGAAAGGGATAAAAAATTACCAGCGTTTGGGTAACTTGGAAAAATGGGGGGCACCGAATGGAGAGTGAAAATTAAAGGAAAAGGAGGAAAAAGAAAAAATAAAATATACAAAAAGGGAAGGTTCATAGGAAGAAGCAGTGAACAAACATTTTTTGGCAATTTCTTTTAAAAAGTTCACCGAATTTTAATGTATTGAAATAAGTAAAAAGTAAAAATCACTTGGGGAACCCGGGGACATCGCTTTAAAGATTTGAAATCAGGGTGAAGGGGTTTTAAAATTAGGGGAGGGTATGTCGACACTATAAGTTTTGCAACTTTCATCCCGTGTCAGGAAAAGTTTAAACTGTTAGGTTCCCATATTGGAAGATTGGTGGCCACACAAAAACCACCACCCGCAACCTTTCCCAAAAATTTAAAAAAAACAAAACACAATAAAAGGGAGTAAAAAAACCCCAACAAACAAAACAAACCCACCAATTTTTAAAAAAAACAAAAAACAAAAAATTTAAAACTGACCCCCCAAAAGGGGAAAATTACAAAAACACACACACACACACACACACACACACACACACACACACACACACACACTAAACACACCAAACACACACACACACACACACACACACACACACCACACACACACAACCACAAAACCACAACACCAAACACACAACACAAAAACACACCCTACACACAACCCCCCCCACCCCCCCCCTCCTTTCAACCCAAACCACCACCCCCCCCTTTCACCTAAACCTCCCCACATACCCCCCCCCCCTCACCCCAACACTTAACCTCCACCAACAACCCCCCACACAAATCCCACCCCCATTTCCCCTCCTTTAACCCCGGCAAACCTTTAAGCTTATCCACCCCCTTCCAGTTTCCCCGCCCTTTTTCCATCTCCTTTTTCCCTCTTCCCCCCTTTTTCCCCTTTGCCTTTCTACCTCTCTCCTCTTCCCTTATCTCTTCTCTCCTCTCTCTCTCTCTCTTCCCCCTCCCATCTCTCCCCTTTCATCTTTTTTACCTCTAACCCTCCCCCCCTCTTCTCTCCCCCTCTAACATTGCCCCCTCCCAAAACTTCCTCCCCTTTCCCCCTCTCTCCCTCCCCCTCCCTCCCCCCCTCCTTCTCCCCCTCTCCTCTTCCTTCTCCCCCCCTCTTTCCCCCTTCTCCCCTTTTTGCCTTCTCTTTCTCTCTTCTCTCCCTCTCTCCCTCTCTCTCTCTCCCCTCTCTCTCTCTCTCTCCTCTCTATCTTCTCTCTTCTCTCTCTCTCTCTCTTTCTTTCTCTCTTCTCTCCTCTTCTCTCTCTCCTTCCTCTCTTCTCTCTCTCTTGCCTCTCTCTCTTTTTGCCCCTTCTCGTCCCCTTTTCCCCCTTCTAATCCCCCCTCTCCTATCTTCCCTTCACTCTCTCTCCCCTTTACCCCCTTCTTCTCTTCTCCAAAAAAAAAAAAAAAAAAAAATGGTGGGGACTCGCGGGGAAACCAAGGATCAATGAAAGTTTTGGTAGGAGGAGGGGATGGGGGAGCAGTGGAAAAGGAGGAACAAGAGGGGGAGAGAAAATTAGGAGAGCTTTCTGCAAAAATGGAGAAGAGCCTCTGTGAAAATTGGGGAAAAAGGGGTTTGGAAAAGGAGACAAAAATTTGGGGGGACAAGCGAAACTGCAGTAGCCAAGATAAGGTCCTAAAATTTTGAGATAAAATGGGAAGCGGGTTACAGAGGCAGTGACCAAGAAGACCGCATATAAGCTGCGAGGCCCGAAAAGGAAGGAAGGAATTTGTTTATGCTAAGGTCACATCAGTCTCCCAAAGGAGGCCCCAAGGAGTGAAAGGGAAGATCGCTGGTTGCAGATGGAGGGTGACAGGTCAATGCGAGGCACAACAAGGGGTATAAAACCACTGGAAAAATCAAGGGGAAAAAAGACCCCATCAGGGAGGGTCCAGAGTCCAGGGGTGAGCAAGGGAGGGGAAAAATGGAAAAACAGGTTTTCTGGGCCAGGGAGAAGGAAAACACAAAACGGGAAAGGAGAGGAAAAAAAGAAAAAATTAGAAAAAAAAGGAAATTGAAAAAAAATGGGGAAATTTAAATTTTGGGGTGGGGGGAGAAGGGGGGAAAAAAGAAATCAGGGGTTTTTTGGGCGGAAAAAAATCGGAAAAACAGAAACCCCCAAGGAAAAACGTTTACCGGAAAGACAAATGCCAACAGGAGAAAAAAAAAAGCGAAGGTAGGGAAGGAAAAAAAGGAAAGGGAAATAGGAAAAGAGAGGAGGGGAAAAGCAAGGCACAACAAACAAACAGAACAAACACAAACATCCAAACCCCTACAACCATACCCCACCCACCCAAAACCAAAACCCCCAGTCCACCCAAAAAAACTAAGCCCCCCCCACCAGGTTCCCCCCCCCGGGCCCCCCCCAAGTGTTTGGGAAAAAAGGGAGGTAAAACAAAAAACCCCCTTTTTGGTTAAAAAAAAGGGGAAGGGGGGGTTTAAAGATTTGGGCTCCCCGGGGAACAACCCAAAAACAAGACAGGGGGAAAGAGTTTTCAAAAAAAACCAAAAGAGGAAAACGAAAAGGGACGGGGGGGGAGGATTTTTGTGAAAAAAACCTGGGAAATTTAGGGGAAAGGAGACCCCAAAGAAAAACAAGGGAAAAATTACCGGAGGAAAAGGGGGGGGCGTGATTTGGGGGAAAAGGGGTTTTGGGGGCTTTGTTTGGCAATGGCCGAGGCCAGCATGCAGGGGAAAGCCCTTTTCCCTGGGGGACTTTAACCCAAAGGGATCGATTGGGGGAAAATTGGACCCCCATGGGGGGCCAAGAACATGGAGGGCTAAAATGATGGAGGTGGTACTGGAAAACTTATGTGCCAACACGTAAGGGAAAATAAAAAAGGAGGGGGGAAAAAAGGGGGATGACACCAGGGGAAGTAAGGGGAAAAATATGAAAAACCCTTGGGGCCTGCCAGTGTTTTGTTTAACTGATACAAGGAGGGAAAAGGGGGGAGGGGAAGAAGCCAAATAAAAAAGGGATAAAGGAAAAAAGGGGGCTACCGAAGGGGCATGGGGCGGCTGGAGGAACCGAAAAGGAAAGGGTATGAAAAAACAAAAAAAGGAGGGGGAGAGGGTTTTTCAAGGGAAAAGGTTTTAAGAAAAAAAGCCGGATGAGCCCGGGTTTTCCCAAAGGGGCAGGGGGGCAAAAACCCAAATGTGCTAGGGAATGGAAGAAATATGAAGGAAAGGGGCCCGGGAATAAGGAGAAAAGTGTAGAGCCAAAACGAATATCAAATAAAAAGGGGGGACCCCAAAACAATATGAAAGACATGCAGCGAAAACCAATCTGACCCCAAACTTTTACAGCCACATGGAGGAAACAACAGCAAGGCCAGGTACAGGCTAAGGAAGGAAGGAGGGGAGACAACAAGAAATGACCTGAAGATTGAAAAACTCAACAAGAGATTCAAAGAATTTTCACGAGGGACAGAAGGGGCTCCCCAAAAAAACGGAGAGGTGGGGCACACCACCAAATTGGGGGACACACCCAAAAAGGAAGAAGTAAGGGGGTTTTTAGGGAAAAACCCAAAAAAATCCAGTAAAAACCCCCGGGTTTTGGAAACAACAATTTACCCCAACAACAAATTCTAATTATCAACAGGGGGTTCCAAAAGGAGCAAATGAGTAACTTTAAAAAGGGACGACATAAGATTAAAACCCCTGGGAGAAGTTTTTAAGGAAAATTGGGAAATTAAAAGAAAATTAAAACCAGAAAAATGTTCAAACCAAAAATGGTCAAAAAACCTTTAAACCCATGGGCTTGAAAAGGTTTACAAAAAAGAAAGGGAGATGGGTGGAGCCTTTTTTAACTCAAAAAGGGGTTTTAAACAGCCAACCAAAAGGGTTGGGAAAAGGGGACCAACGGGAAAGGGAGGATACAAGGTCAGGGTACTGGCGAAAAAAAGGGAGTTGGACGTGCAGGGGGCAGGGGCACCTTTGGGCCCGGGGGGTGAGGGGAGCAGACCAGGGTTTCGGTTTTGTCGAATGACGGAAGTTGATTGAGGGTCCCGTTTTGAGACGGGGGGAGAGAAAAACAAAATGAACAAAACCAGGCCGAACACAAAGGTCTGGAAGGGCCCAAACCCGGGCAAGTCCTGAGAATAAAAGGGAAAGCCCTGAATTGGGGGGGGGCAAAAACCCAAAGGGGAAATCGGGGGGTTTAAGCACAAACCCCCACTCAAAAAAACTTGGGGGAGATTTCCCGCAACCCCAAGGAATCAACCAATAAGGCACATTGGGCCCTGAACCCCCGGTTGCATTTAATAGGCATTTGGAAACCCTTTCACCGGGTTTTTTGGAAATTTTAGGGGGCACCCGGGGAACCCCCAAACCAAGAGTAAGAAAATGAAAGGGGGAAAGGTTTTCAACAAGACTTAGATAAGGGATTCCTCAAAAGGGGAAGGAAGGGTCAAGCGGAAATTGAGGAAAGGATAAAGGGGGGGCAAAGGGTAAGACCAACAAAAAATAAGGATTTAAAGGGGACCAAAACAGAGTTCAGAATTTTAAATAAAAAGGGGAAATTGGAAGTAAACAAGTAACAAGGATGTTTTAAAAATTTCTTTAGAAAAGTGCTAAGTGGGAAAAAGGGGGGGGGTGATTTTACCCGGGCCTAATAGTAAAACAAAGGGTATAAAACCAAAAACCCATACACAAAAACCCCAAACCACCAAACCCCCCCCCCAACCCCAACAAAACACCAAACACAACACACCCACACACACAAAAACACACACACACACACACCACCACAACACAAAAACACCAACACCAACAACACCACCACACCACACAACACACACACCCCCAACACACACACACAAACCCCAAACACAACACAAAAAAAACAAAAACAAAACCCACAAAAACAAAAAACAAAAACACAAAAAAAAAAAAGACAAAAAAAAAAAAAAAAACAAAAACGGAGAAAAAAAGCAGGGCAAGAAAGAGAAAAAAAAAAAAATTGTTTTGATTTTTTCCCCCCAAAACAAAACCTTTTTCAAAAAAAAAAACAAAGGTAAATGGGGGGGGTTTTTTAAAAGGGGGAAAAAAGGGGGGGGAAAGGGAAAGGGCAGGTTAGAGTTGGGAAAAAAGAAAGAAGACAAATGGGGAAAAAAAAGATTTTTGAAAGAGGAAATTTATTGTACCAAAACAAAACTTTATTTCACCTTTGTTTTTCCCCCAAACCTCTTTTTTTCGCCCCCCCCCTTTTTTTCCCCCCCTTTCCCTTTTTTGATTTTAAAAAAATTCCCGTGTAATTTGCGAATTTTTTGGTGGAATTTTTAAAAGAAAAAACTGATGGTTGAAAACCCCTGATGTTGTGGTAGCTGAGGAACATTTAATGGAATACTCTAACCTACTGGAGTCTCCCAGCTGTGTGATGGAACATGACAGAAAAACCCATCCTGTGTGATGGAATATGACAGAAAAACCCATCCTGTGTGATGGAATATGACAGAAAAACCCATCCTGTGTGATGGAATATGACAGAAAAACCCATCCTGTGTGATGGAATATGACAGAAAAACCCATCCTGTGTGATGGAATATGACAGAAAAACCCATCCTGTGTGATGGAATATGACAGAAAAACCCATCCTGTGTGATGGAATATGACAGGAGAACCCATCCTGTGTTATGGAATATGACAAGAGAACCCATCCTGTGTGATAGAATATGACAGAAAATCCCATCCTGTGTGATGGAATATGACAGGAGAACCCATCCTGTGTTATGGAATATGACAAGAGAACCCATCCTGTGTGATGGAATATGACAAGAGAACCCATCCTGTGTGATGGAATATGAGAGTAAAATATAACCTTTGTTCCCACTGTGGACTCATCATACAGAACAGTGCAGCAACACTCTGGCAATCTTGCCAGTTTTGCTAATTATAACAAACCCTTAGATCCTTCTCTTCTTCCCCCTTCATTAGCACCTCACCCTATCCCCCACTTCCTGCCTCTTCGCCCCTTCCAACTCGCTTCCATCTTCATGACACAAATTAACAGAGAGACGATCATTTCATTCTAAGATCCGCCTCTCACTCCTTCGGCTCTTAGAGAGATACTCCCAGCACACCTGATGGTGTCATCGACCCTAAGGCCAGCTCCAGAGGCTGGGAGTCTCTGACCAGGATATAGAGATCAAATTAGCTGTTTGTGTTTGAGACCTGCATATGACTGCGAGAGAATGAGAAACAGTTTGGCCAGATGTAACTGGGGATCATTTCAATTGTTGGTGGTAGCAACTAAGTATCATGTCTGATGCTTGAAGACTTTCAGTTCTTGTTACCCTCCTCCTCCTCCTGTTCCTGTAATCCTTCTCCTCTTCCTCCCATCCCCCCTCCTCTTTCTCCCATCCTCTTCCTCCCATCCTCCTTCTCCTATTCCTTCCATTCTCCTCCTCTTACTCCCATCGTCCTTCTCTTCTTCTTCCCACCCTCTTTCTCCTCTTCCTCCCATCCTCCCTTTCCTCTTACTCCCATCCTCCTTCTCTTCTTCCTTCCATCCTCCTTCTCCTCTTCCTCCCATCCTCCTTCTTCTCTTCCTCCCATCCTCCTCTTCCTTTTCCTCCCGAACCTTCTGCTTGTCTCTCTCTCTGACTCAAGGATAATACACAATAAGCTTTGATTTAACTTGAAGAAGCTGATAAATTAAACAATGTGTAACACTTGGGTATCTTTATTGAGGAAACGTTTCGCCAAACAGTGGCTTCATAAGTCCTGTACATAGAAGTGTGATGAAGATCAGAAGGAGCTTGAGGGAAATCAGTCCCTCAACCTAGCTGATGAACTAATTATTCTTAAGCTCCTTCTGATCTTCTTCCTTCTTTGTATTGGACTGATGAAGCCACTGTGTGGAGAAACGTTTCCTCAAAGATACCCAAGTGCTGCACATGTGTCTAATTTATTAAGTTAAATCTTAGCAGCAGCAACAGTAACCTTGGTAGGTACATCCAAGTCCTCCTCTTCCCCTCGTCCTCTCATCCTCCCCTCCTCTTCCCCTCCTCCCCTCCTCCTCCTCCCCCTCCTGCTGAGACACATTCTGCAGTGTAATTACCATTCTCTTGCCTTGTTTGTAGTAACCTGTGGAGTTCTTCATGTTGTCCTCTGTGAACGTGCACCATCTCTTTTCAGTGTCCTCACAAGATATTGCTTCATAAATTGTGCACCTGCATTTCAAAGGGATTAATTTTCGTGAGCCCGACGGAGCTCTCTTTGTGTTTCAGACGTCGACGGCGTTCTTTTGAGCGCCCCCTCCTTCCCCCGTCCCCCGAGCGATGTCTACCTTCATGTCGTCCGCGCTCACTCAACTCACTTTGAAGGATGTTCGTGTTCTTTTGAGTACACGTCATGTTTCGGCGCTCTGAGAGCCCCTGCGAGCGCTCACCTGTGCGTTCTGTGAGCTCTCTTTAGAGGGTGGGCGTGTGTTACGAGGATAAATCTTCACTAATGGATCTTAAAACCTTCAAGGATTAAACCAGCGCTGGTAGAAAAAACAATAAACCAGGATTTAAACACACACACACACACACACACACACGCACGCACACACACACACACACACCCATCTATTTCCCCGGGTGTCTCCCACAAAAAAAAAAAAATATCGAAAATTAATCGCGAATGAAATTATGACAGAGTAATTAAACCCACCAGTTAGATTCAACGTGCCACTGACCTCTCCTCTCTCTCTCTCTCTCTCTCATCTCCTCTCTCTCTCCTCTCTTCTCTCTCTCATCTCTCTCCTCATCTCTCTCTCTCTTCTCTCTCTCTCTCTCTCTCTCTCTCATCTCTCTCTCATCTTCTCTCTCTCCTCTCCTCTCTCTCTCTCTCTCCTCTCTCTCTCTCTCTTTTTCTCTCCTCTCTCTCCTCCTCTCTCTCTCTCTCTCTCCTCTCTCTCTCTCTCTCCTCTCTCTCTCTCTCTCTCTCTCTCTCTCTCTCTCGTCTCTCTCTCTCTCTCTCTCTCTCTTTCTCCACTCGAAATATTATCGTACTTTTTATTACTCGTATACAAATGTGTGTGGAGCCACACTGGCTTCCAGAATGTCCTGTGGGTTCGGTTTGCGGTGCTGAGTCCAGAAGCTAGTGCTGAGCACTAGCTCCTGGCTCCGACTCATAGGCCTAGTCACTAGATATTTCTCATGCCCTCTCTTAGGGGATGTTTTCACGGTTCTGTTGTGGCACATTAGTCAATGAAAATTTCTGGTTTCTTATTGTTCTCTGTTCCTCCAGGTCCGACATTCTCTTCCTTTCTCTCCACTTTGTCTGTGCCCCTGAGGATCTTCCACGTCGTGGTCATGTCTCCATGGTTGTGCTTCATGTCTTGACATGACATCACGCTTCTGTAACTTCGTTAATTCTTCCTTTAGATCATTCTGGCTATAACAAAAAATATTTCAGCATGATTTTGTAGACCTGTTGACACCCTTGTTCTTCCTATTGTCACCCTTGTTCTTCCTATTGTCACCCTTGTTCTTCCTACTGTCACCCTTGTTCTTCTATGACACCCTTGTTCTTCCTATTGTCACCCTTGTTCTTCCTATTTCACCCTTGTTCTTCCTATTGTCACCCTTGTTCTTCCTATTGTCACCCTTGTTTTTCCTATTGTCACCCATGTTCTTCCTATTGTCACCTTGTTCTTCCTATTGTCACCCTTGTTTCTTTCCTATTGTCACCCTTGTTCTTCCTATTGTCACCCTTGTTCTTCCTATTGTCACCCTTGTTCTTCCTATTGTCACCATTGTTCCTTACCTATTGTCCCCTTGTTCTTCCTATTGTCACCTTTGTTCTTCCTATGTCACCCTTGTTCTTCCTATTGCACCCTTGTTCTTCCTATTGTCACCCTTGTTCTTCCTTTGTCACCCTTGTTCTTCCTATTGTCACCCTTGTTCTTCCTATTGTCACCCTTGTTCTTCCTATTGTCACCCTTGTTCTTCCTATTGTCACCCTTGTTCTTCCTATTGACACCTTTGTTCTTCCTATTGTCACCCTTGTTCTTCCTATTGTCACCCTTGTTCTTCCTATTGTCACCCTTGTTCTTCCTATTGTCATCCTTTTCTTCCTATTGTCACCCTTGTTCTTCCTATTGTCACCCTTGTTCTTCCTATTGTCACCCTTGTTCTTCCTATTGTCACCTTGTTCTTCCTATTGTCACCCTTGTTCTTCCTATTGTCACCCTTGTTCTTCCTATTGACACCCTTGTTCTTCCTATTGTCACCCTTGTTCTTCCTATTGTCACCCTTGTTCTTCCTATTGTCACCCTTGTTCTTCCTATTGTCACCCTTGTTCTTCCTATTGTCACCCTTGTTCTTCCTATTGACACCCTTGTTCTTCTATTGACACCTTGTTCTCCTATTGTCACCCTTGTTCTTCCTATTATCACCCTTTTCTTCCTATTGTCACCCTTGTTCTTCCTAATTGCACCCTGTTCTTCCTATTGTCACCCTTGTTCTTCCTATTGTCACCCTTGTTTTTCCTATTTCACCCTTGTTCTTCTATTGTCACCTTTGTTCTTCCTATTGTCACCCTTGTTCTTCCTATTGTCACCCTGTTTCCTATTGACACCCTTGTGTCTTCCTATTGTCACCCTTGTTCTTCCTATTGTCACCCTTGTTCTTCCTATTGTCACCCTAGTTCTTCCTATTGTCACCCTTGTTCTTCCTATTGACAACCCTTGTTCTTCTATTGTCACCCTTGTTCTTCCTATTGTCACCCTTGTTCTTCCTATTGTCACCCTGTTTTTCCTATTGTCACCCTGTTCTTCCTATTGTCACCCTTGTTCTTCCTATTGTCACCCATGTTCTTCCTATGACACCCATGTCTTCCTATTGTCACCCTTGTTCTTCCTATTGACACTCTTGTTCTCCTATTGACACCCTTGTTCTTCCTATTAACACCCTTGTTCTTCATAGTGTCACCTTGTTCTTCTATTGTCACCCTTGTTCTTCCTATTGTCACCCTTGTTCTTCCTATTGACACCCTTGTTCTTCCTATTGTCACCCTTGTTCTTCAAGTGTCACCCTGTGTTCTTCCTATTGACAACCCTTGTTCTTCCTATTGTCACCTTGTATCTTCCATTGTCACCCTTGTTTCTTCCATTGTCACCCTTGTTCTTCCTATTATCACCTTGTTCTTCCTATTCACCCCTGTTCTTCCTACTGACACCCTTGCACTTCCTATTGACACCCTTGTTCTTCCTATTGACACCTTATTCTTCTATTGACACCCTTGCTACTTTCTATTGAAACACCCTTTTTCTTCTTCCTATTGACACCCTTGTTCTTCCTATTGTCACCCTTGTTCTTCCTATTGACACCCTTGTTCTTCCTATTGTCACCCTTGTTCTTCCTATTGTCACCCTTGTTCTTCCTATTGTCACCCTTGTTCTTCCTATTGTCACCCTGTACTTCCTATTGTCACCCTATGTTCTTCCTATAGACAACCCTTGTCTTCCTATTGACACCCTTGTTCTCATAGTGTCCACCCTGTTCTTCCTATTGATCACCCTTGTTCTTCCTATTGTCACCCTTGTTCTTCCTATTGACACCCTTGTTCTTCATAGTGTCACTCTTGTTCTTCCTATTGTCACCCTTGTTCTTCCTATTATCACCCTTGTTCTTCCTATTGTCACCCTTGTTCTTCCTACTGACACCCTTGCTCTTCCTATTGACACCCTTGTTCTTCCTATTGACACCCTCATTCTTCCTATTGACACCCTTGCTCTTCCTATTGACACCCTTGTTCTTCCTATTGACACCCTTGTTCTTCCTATTGATACCCTGGTTCCTCCTATTTTCTCATAAATTATTAAGATCTTTTATGTCGTTATCATGGCTCCTCTTGCTCTCTAATTAATCTCCTCATTTCTCTTCTTATTTCACATTTTTCTTATTCTTTCCTTTTTCTTGTACATTTTCTGAGATTCCTTAATTCGTAAAAAAAATCGTACAGTCTCTGCGCTCATACCCTTGAAATATTTAGGGAATTGTGAACGTAAACAGTGTTATGTACAACGAGTAGGAGGAGGAGGATGAGTACTAGGAGGAAGGGAACTAGGTGGAGGAAGAGTACTAGGAGGAGGAAAAGTACTAGGAGGAAGGGTTCTAGACGGAGAAAGGGTACTAGGTGGGGAAGAGTACTAGGAGGAGGAAAAGTACTAGGGGGAATGGTTCTAGGCAGAGGAAGGGTACTAGGTGGAGGAAGAGTACTAGGAGGAGGAAAAGTACTAGGAGGAAGGGTTCTAGACGGAGAAAGGGTACTAGGTGGGGAAGAGTACTAGGAGGAGGAAAAGTACTAGGAGGGAAGGTTCTAGGCGGAAGGGAACTAGGTGGAGGAAGAGTACTAGGAGGAGGAAAAGTACTAGGATGAAGGGTTCTAGGCAGAGGAAGGGTACTAGGTGGAGGAAGAGTACTAGGAGGAGGAAAAGTACTAGGAGGAAGGGTTCTAGGCGGAGGAAGGGTTCTAGGCGGAAGAAGGGTACTAGGTGGAGGAAGAGTACTAGGAGGAGGAAAAGTACTAGGAGGAGGAAAAGTACTTGGAGGAAGGGTACTAGTGGGGAAAGGGGTACGGGGGGGAAAATACTAGGAGGGGGAAAAAATACAGAGGAAGGGTTCTAGGGGGAGGGAAGGGGGAAGGGGAGGAAAGACTAGGGGGAGAAAATACTAGGGGGAAAAAAGTACAGGAGGAAGGGTTTTTAGGGGGAGGGAAGGGGACTTTGGGAGGAAGAACTAGGAGGGGGAAAATTATAGGGGAAAGGGGAACTAGGGGAAGGAAGATACTAGGAGAGGAAAGTACCAGGAAAAAGATACTAGGCAAAGGAAGAGTACTAGGAGGAGAAAGAGTACTAAGAGAAGTAAAAGTACTAGGAGAAGGAAGAGTACTAGGAAAAAAGTACAAGGCAGAGGAAGAGTACTAGGAGGAGGAAGAGTACTAGGAGAAGTAAAAGTACTAGAAGGAGGAAGAGTACTAGGAAAAAAGTACTAGGCAGAGGAAGAGTACTAGGAGGAGGGAGAGTACTAGGAGAAGTAAAAGTTCTAGGAGGAGGAAGAGAACTAGGAAAAAAGTACTAGGCAGAGGAAGTGTACTAGGAGGAGGAAGAGTGCTAGAAGAAGTAAAAGTACTTGGAGGAGGAAGAATACTAGGAGAAGTAAAAGTACTAGGTGGAGGAAGAGTACTAGGAAAAAGTACTAGGCAGAGGAAGAGTACTAGGAGGAGGGAGAGTATTAGGAGAAGTAAAAGTACTAGGTGGAGGAAGAGTACTAGGAAAAAGTACTAGGCAGAGGAAGAGTACTAGGAGGAGGAAGAGTACTAGGAGAAGTAAAAGTACTAGGTGGAGGAAGAGTACTAGGAAAAAGTACTAGGCAGAGGAAGAGTACTAGGAGGAGGGAGAGTATTAGGAGAAGTAAAAGTACTAGGAGGAGGAAGAGTACTAGGAAAAAAGTACTAGGCAGAGGAAGAGTACTAGGAGGAGGAAGAGTATTAGGAGAAGTAAAAGTACTAGGAGGAGGAATAGTACTAGGAAAAAAGTACTAGGCAGAGGAAGTGTACCAGGAGGAGAAACAGATAAACATGTTACCTCACTGAGAGTTTTGGCAGATCATAGTTAAATGTGGGAGCAAACACCGTAGAGTTTATCACGGTGATCATCTCCATTATCACTGCTGTGTGGGCGTGGTCCTGGACCACCACTGCTGTGTGGGCGTGATTTTGGACCACCACCACTGCTGTGTGGGCGTGGTCCTGGACCACCACTGCTGTGTGGGCGTGATCCTGGACAACCACCACTGCTGTGTGGGCGTGGTCCTGGACCACCACTGCTGTGTGGGAGTGGTCCTGGACCACCACTGCTGTGTGGGCGTGGTTCTGGACCACCACTGCTGTGTGGGCGTGGTCCTGGACCACCACTGCTGTGTGCACGTGGTCCTGAACCACCACCTTTGCTGTGTGCACGTGGTCCTGGACCACCACTGCTGTGTGGGCGTGGTCCTGGACCACCACTGCTGTGTGGGCGTGATCCTGGACCACCACCACTGCTGTGTGGGCGTGGCCCTGGACCACCACTGCTGTGTGGGCGTGGTCCTGGACCACCACTGCTGTATGGGCGTAGTCCTGGACCACCACTGCTGTGTGGGCGTGATCATGGACCACCACCACTGCTGCGTGGGCGTGATCCTGGACCACCACTACTGCTGTGTGGGCATGGTCCTGGACCACTACTGCTGTGTGGGCGTGATCCTGGACCACCACCACTGCTGTGAGGGCGTGGTCCTGGACCACAACTGCTGTGTGGGCGTGATCCTGGACCACCACCACTGCTGTGTGGGAGTCGTCCTGGACCACCACTGCTGTGTGGGCGTGGTCCTGGACCACCACTGCTGTATGGGCGTAGTCCTGGACCACCACTGCTGTGTGGGCGTGATCCTGGACCACCACCACCACTTCTTTGTGGGCGTGGTCCTGGACCACCACTGCTGTGTGGGCGTGATCCTGGACCACCACCACTGCTGTGTGGGCGTGGTCCTGGACCACCACTGCTGTGTGGGCGTGGTCCTGGACCACGACTGCTGTGTGGGCGTGGTCCTGGAGCACCACTGCTGTGTGGAGGCGTGGTCCTGAACAACCACTGCTGTGTGGGCGTGGTCCTGGACCACCACTGCTGTGTGCGAGTGGCCCTGAACCACCACCATTACTGTGTGGGCGTGATCCTGGACCACCACCACTGCTGTGTGGGCATGGTCCTGGACCACTACTGCTGTGTGGGCGTGATCCTGGACCACCAACACTGCTGTGTGGGCGTGGTCCTGGACCACCACAGCTGTGTGGGCGTGATCCTGGACCACCAACACTGCTGTGTGGGCGTGGTCCTGGACCACCACCACTGCTGTGTGGCCGTGGTCCTGGTCCACCACTACTGTGTGGGCGTGATCCTGGACCACCACTGCTGTATGGGCGTAGTCCTGGACCACCACTGCTGTGTGGGCGTGATCCCGGACCACCACCACTGCTGTGTGGGCGTGGTCCTGGACCACCACTGCTGTGTGGGCGTGATCCTGGACCACCACCACTGCTGTGTGGGCGTGGTCCTGGACAACAACTGCTGTGTGGGCGTGGTCCTGGACCAACACTGCTCTATGGGCGAAATCCTGGACCACCACTGCTGTGTGGGCGTGATCCTGGACCACCACCACTGCTGTGTGGGCGTGATCCTGGACCACCACTACTGTGTGGGCGTGGTCCTGGACCACCACTGCTGTGTGGGCGTGATCCTGGACCACCACCATTGCTGTGTGGGCGTGGTCCTGGACCACCACTGCTGTGTGGGCGTGGTCCTGGACCACCACTGCTGTATGGGCGTAGTCCTGGACCACCACTGCTGTGTGGGCGTGATCCTGGACCACCACAACCACTGCTTTGTGGGCGTGGTCCTGGACCACCACTGCTGTGTGAGCGTGGTCCTGGACCACCACTGCTGTGTGCGCATGGTCCTGGACCACCACCACTGCTGTGTGGGCGTTGTCCTGGAGTACCGTTGCTGAGTGGGCATGGTCCTGGACTACCACCACTGCTCTGTGAACGAGGTCCTGGACCACCACCACCACTGCTGTGTGGGCGTGGTCCTGGACCACAACCACTGCTGTGTGATTGTGGTCCTAGACCACCACCACTGTTGTGTATGCGTGGTCCTGGACCTCAACCACTGTTGTGTGATTGTGGTCCTAGACCACCACCTCTGTTGTGTAAGCGTGGTCCTGGACCACCACCACTGCTGTGTGGGCGTCGTTTTGGACGACAATCAATGCTGTGTGGGCGTGGTCCTGGAGCACTATCACTGCTGTGTGGATGTGATCCTGGACCACTACCACTGCTCTGTTGGCCTGTTCCTAGACCACCATCACTGCTGTGTGGACTTGGCCTTGGACCACCACTGATGTGTGGACTTGGTAACAGACCACAACTCCTGTGTGGGCCTGGTCCTGGACCACCACTGCTGTGTATTCGTGGTCCTGGGCCACCACTGCTGTGTTTACGTGGTCCTGGACCACCACTGGTGTGTGGACGTGGACATGGTCCGCCATTCCTGTGTTGGCGTGGTACTGGACCACCACTGCTATTTGGGCGACATGTTTCCTCAGTTACTAGCTGAGGTGTTGCCTTACACAGTCACACACACACACACACACACACACACACACACACACACATACAGGATGTTCCAGAGATAGGACACAGGAACAAGGGGTCACAATTGGAAGGTGAAGGCTCGGATGAACCACAGGGAAGTTAGGAAGTTATTTCTTCGGCCACTCCGTTGTCAGGAAGTGGAATAGCCTGGGTTAGTGATGTAGTGGAGGAAGGATCCATACATAGCTTAAAGAAAGAGTATGATAAAGCTCACGGAGCGGGAAGAGTGACCGGGTAGCGGCCAGGTCATGTGGCGGGCCCAGGAGCTGTGAATCGACCCCCGCAACCACAACTAGGTGAGTACACACACACACACACACGCTCACACACACACACACACACACACACACACACACACACACACACACACACACACACAACACACACACACACACACACACACACACATACACACAAAGTCTCTCTCACACACACACACACAGTGGTCCATGACCACTCGATAACACACGCTAGTATTATAATTATTAGAATTACTCTCAGTGTTAATGGTATCTTATTAGTATTACGGATACACAGAGGTGAAATTTCTGGGACATATAAACAACTGACGTGCTCACACACACACACGCGCGCACACACATACACACTCGGGGCCAGGAGCTGAGTCTCGACCCCTGAAACCACAACTAGGTGAGTACACACACACACCCACTCATTCACACAGCTGATCCTTGGAATTTGACAGCGTCCCCTCACCCCCCACACACCTTTCCCTCCCCCACAGACCTTTCCCCTCCCCAGCTCTTGCCTTCACTCCCTCCTCCCTCCTATCTCCCATAGCCTTTTTCCCTCCCCTTCCCACTACTCTCTCTCTCTCTCTCTCTCTCTCACTCCCATAACCCTATCCCTCACCCTCCTCTCTCTCTATAGGCTTCTCTCTCCATCTCCCTTTTTCTATATTTCTACCCCTCCCTCGCATTTCTCTCTCTCATAGCCTTTTCCTTCACCCTCCTTTCTCCCTCTCTCTCTCTCTCTCTCTCTCTCTCTCTCTACCCTTTCTCTCCCCCTCACATTTCTCTCTCTCCCCCCCTTGGTCTTATTCCTCACCCCATACTCTCTCCTCTCTCTCCCTCTTTCTACCCGTTCTCTCTCCCCCTCTCACCCTCTCCCTCCTCTAGCCTTCTGTCTGTGGTAAAAAAAAAAAAAAAAAAAAAAAATGGGTGGCCCTAGAGGACGGAAAACCAGAGATCTGTTGGACGAACCAGGGAGGAAAGACTGGGAGTTAGAGCTCCAAAAAAGGGAGGAAGAGTGGGGAAGGAAGATAGTAGAGCTTGGTAAGAAAATGGAGGAGCGGATAGCTGAAGAGTGCAGGAAGTGGGAAGTACAGGTCTTAGCAGCAGAAGCTAGGATACAGTGCTTAGAAGAGAAACTGCAAAGCCTGAAACAGATTAGAGAAACAAATGACAATTCAGATGTGACATCAGGAAATTCAATGTTAGGCGCAGACAAGGGGATGGTAAGCAACAAATGAGACATGCTGTACGCGAAGGCCCTATCAGACCCACGTGGGGCCAGGGAAAAGACGAGGAGCACACTAAGATCAAATGACAGGCCCGAAGACAATGAAGGTATGCTATATGCAGAGATTCTAACAGTCAACTGCAGTAGCAAGGGACAGCTGGTCATGAAAGACAGTTCACTGAAATAAAAAGTTTCAGATATGACGGGGACTGAAAGGCAAGAACATGTCAATGGAAGGAAATAAAATGCCTCAGAGGAAGCAGATGGAGACTCAGTGGGAGGAGGAAAGGGCGAGGTCAGTTTTTGTGTATGGGCTCCAAGAAGCCAAGGGGGACAACTTAGAAGAAATAAAACAGGAGGAGAAAAAAATGATAGAAGGCATCATGAAAACAATAGGTGAGGGCGATATGACCCAGGTGACAAATTTTCAGAGAATTGGGTGGTTTGTGAGTGGAAGGATACGGCCTGTCAAAGTAATTTTCAAGGAAGAATCAGTTTGAACCAGGATTCTGCAAGAGAAAGCAAGACTGAGGGACAAACAGGGGTACCAGAGAGTATACCTCGACCGTGACAGAACACAAGAAGAAAGGACTACACTGAAAGAGAGGGTACAGAGACGCAAGGAGGAACGAGAGGCAATGACGAAGATGAGCAGGACCCAGACACAGGAGGAAGGGCAGACACACCCCACAGAATCTCCCACTAAAAGACTCCAACCGCGACATTCCCAACGCAACTGAGCAACCTATACTACAACCCACTCACTGTTCCCTCTGCCACCAACCCCCATATCACAAACCTCACCCCAACACCTGTTCCTTATGGGCATTCTGACCCCATCCCCATCATCACAAACCCCACCTACACCACAGCCCCATATAGGCCCCCACCAAGGCTCTCGCTCCCCCAACCCAATATTCTTGCATGACCACAATGATAGAAAAGAAACTGAAAGTTTGGTACACAAACGCGGATGGAATAACGAATAAACATGAGGAGTGGAACGAAAGAATCAGTGAAAAATCCCCAGACATCATACCAGTCACAGAAACAAAACTTGCTGAGACAATAACAGACACAATCTTCCCAATGGGATATCAGATACTGAGGAAAGATAGAAGGAGTAGAGGGGGAGGAGGGGTTGCACTGTTCATAAAACACCGATGGGGATTTGAGGAAATGGAAGGCATGGACATGATTGGAGAAAGAGACTACATTGTAGGTACAATTCAGTCCGGAGAACATAAAGTAGTCATTGGAGTGATGTATAACCCACCACAGAACTGCAGGAGGCCAAGAGAGGAGTACGAAGAAAACAACAGGGTGATGGTGGACACACTGGCTGAGGTGGCAAGAAGAGCTCACTCGAGCAGAGCAAAGTTACTGGTAATGGGTGATTTCAACCACAGGGAGATCGACTGGGAAAACCTGGAGCCACATGGGGGTCCCGAAACATGGAGAGCCAAGATGATGGATGTGGTACTTGAAACCTCATGCATCAACATGTCAGGGACACAACCAGAGAGAGAGGGGAGGATGAGCCAGCAAGACTGGATCTTGTGTTCACCCTGAGCAGTTCAGACATTGAGGACATCACTTACGAGAGGCCCCTTGGAGCTAGCGATCACGTGGTTCTGAGTTTTGATTATATAGTAGAGTTACAAGTGGAGAAGGTAACAGGAACTGAAGGGGACAGGCCAAACTATAAAAGGGGGGGCTAAAACAGGTATGAGAAACTTCCTGCAGGAGGTTCAGTGGGACAGAGAAATGGTAGGAAAATCAGTAAACGAGATGATGGAATATGTGGCAACAAAGTGCAAGGAGGCAGAGGAAAGGTTTGTTCCCAAGGGAAACAGAAATAATAGGAAGACCAAAACGAGTCCTTGGTTTACCCGAAGGTGTAGGGAGGCAAAAACTAAGTGCAACAGAGAATGAAAAAGGTACAGGAGGCATAGGACCCAGGAAAACAAGGAGATTAGTAGAAGAGCCAGAAACGAGTATGCACAGATAAGGAGGGAGGTCCAGCGACAGTATGAAAACGACATAGCATCGAAAGTCAAATCTGACCCGAAACTGCTGTATAGCCACATTAGGAGGAAGACAACAGTGAAGGACCAAGTGATAAGGCTGAGGAAAGAAGGTGGAGAACTCACAAGAAACGATCAAGAGGTATGTGAGGAGCTCAACACGAGATTTAAGGAAGTATTTACAGTAGAGACAGGAAGGACTCTGGGGGGACAGACCAGATGGGGTCACCAGCAAGGAACACACCAACAAGTGTTGGACGACATACATACAGATGAGAAGGAGGTGAAGAAACTGCTAAGGGACATCGATACCTCAAAAGCAATGGGACCGGACAACATCTCCCCATGGATCCTTAGAGAGGGAGCAGATATGTTGTGCGTGCCACTTACCACAATCTTCAACACGTCCCTGGAAACTGGGCAACTACCTGAGGTATGGAAGACAGCAAATGTAGTTCCCATTTTTAAAAAAGGAGACAGAAAAGAGGCACTAAACTGTAGACCTGTGTCATTGACGTGTATAGTATGCAAAGTTATGGAGAAGATTATCAGGAGGAGAGTGCTCGAGCACCTGGAACGGAACAAGAGTATAAATGGCAACCAGCACGGATTCATGGAAGGCAAATCCTGTGTCACAAACCTTCTGGAGTTTTTATGAAAAATAACAGAAGTAAGACACGAGAGAGAGGGGTGGGTTGATTGCATCTTCTTGGACTGCAAGAAGGCCTTTGACACAGTCCCTCACAAGAGATTAG
>NC_069430.1:44515525-44525525 GCF_026875155.1 Cherax quadricarinatus
CTAGTTGTCTGGGTCGTGAGGTGGGATGGGTGGCATGAGAAACTGTTGGTACACTCACCCACTGCTCCGAGGTCCCCCTGTGTGAGGTGAAGCCCACTCTTAGCTTCCCTCAGTAATTGGGTCTTTTAAACAACCCTTTGCCTTTTAAGTGTCTTTAATATAAAAGGGAGGTTCTGGTGCATGCGGGGCCCACAATTTATTCTGTTTCTGTGTTTTGTTTGGGGTGTTGTATACACACAGCTGTGGTGTGTGTTGTGTGTGTGTGGTGTGTGTTTTGTGTGTGTGTGTGTGTGTTGTGTGTTTTGTGGTTGTGTGTGTGTGTGTATGTTGTTTTTTTTGTGTGTATACTTTGTTTTCCCGGGTTTTTATCTGAGGAAAAAAATTCTCAAGAATATTTAGGTTTGGTGAAAAATTTTTGTGTTTTCTCATTAGAGCGTCGGCGCCGCAGAGGCCGGGTGAAGTACTGTTGTGAGTGCTGTGGAGTGAGGGCTGACAGTGAAAAGGTGGGGGGAGCTGGCGGGGGAAAATAGAATGAAAAAGGTTGAGTTTCTCCCTTCTCCTAACCCCTTCCCATGACACCCCAATCCCCCAACCACCGCCCTTCCCCCCACCGCCCTCCCCCACCAATAACGATTAAAATATTACTACACTGCAGAACAAAAATTCAATGTAATCGCCCCCAAATAGGGAAAAAAAATCAGGGTGCAGAGGTGGGAAAGTTAAATTTCTGCCCATTTTAGAGGGAAAACGAAATAATAATTTAAAAAACAAAGAAAAAGAAGTAAGGGGGAGATGAGGGGAAGGGGAGGTGGGTTGGGGGGGTGGGGGGTAAAATAAGGTAGGGGAGGATAGGGAGGGGGGAGGGAAAACTGTTTTCCATTTTGTTTTGGGGCGGGGGTTTGGGGGGGGGGGTTTGGGGAGAGATAGGGGGGGGTTAATGGGGGGGGGGGTAAGGGAAGGGAGTTTGGGGAAGGGGGTTTTGGGAAAGGGTTAAAAGGGAGAAAAATAAGAGAGGGGCTTGGGAGGGGGGGTGATGGTTTTGGGAGGGGGGAGATACTGAAGTATGCAACAAAGAGAGAGAGAGAGGCCCGTAGACACAGACAAGATAGGCCTAAGGAATTTCCCCTTTCACTCCTCTCCCTCTCTCTTTTTCTCTCTTTACTCTCTTCCTTTCTTCCCCCCTCCTCCCTCCCCCCCTCCCCCGATAATAAAATTCCGGAAATTTCCCCCAGCGGTACAATTCCCACTCCATTCCTAAAAAGGGTTTTATATATATATAAAAATATATATATATATATATATATATATATATATTATATTATATATTAAATATAATATTTATATATTTATATTATATATATATATAATATATAATTATATATTATATTTATATACCCTTTTTGGGAATGTGAGTGGGAATTGTTACGTCGCTGGGAATTACGGGAATTGTATTATGCGGGAGAGGGGAGGAGGGGGAGGGGGAAAAAAAAGGAAGGGGGAGTAAGAGAGAGGGGAAAAGAGAGATGGAGGGAGTAAAAGGGTGAGAATTCCTTGGGCCCCTTGGGGTTCTGTGCACCGGCCTCTCTCTTCTTCTTTGTTGCTATGACTTCAGTACCTTCCCCCCCCTTTAAATCCCATCCCCTCCCCTCCCAAGCCCCCCTCTTAGTTTTCTCCCTTTTAAATGCCTTCCCAAAACTCCTTCCCCTAACCCCCTTCCCTTACCCCCCCCATTAACCCCCTCCCCTAACCCTCCCTAACTCCTTTCCTCAAAAGGTATATATAATATATATATTTTATTATATATTTTATATAATATTTATATATTTATATATATTATTTTATATATATATAATATATTTTTATTATATATATATTTATATTTTATTTATATATATATATTTTATATATTTTATATATATATATTATATATATATATATATATATATATTATTATATTATTTATATTTATATATATATTTATATATATTATATAATATATATATATATTTTTTTTTTTATTTTTATTATCACCTGGCCCCGATTCCCACCAAGGCAGGGGGGCCCGAAAAAAAAAATTTTTCACCATATTCACCCCTATGTTTCCAGAAGGGTGCTTTACCTACAGTTTTAAACTGAAACTTTAACACCCCCCCTTCAGAGTGCAGGCACTGTATTTTCCATTCCCCCGGACTCAAGCCCGGCCCTCCCGGTTTTCCTGAACCCCTTCAAAAATTTTATTTTGCTCACACTAAAAAGCACGTAAAGTAAAAAAACCATTTTCTCCATTCCTCCATCAAACCGCTCACGCATCCCTGCGGAAGTCCAAGCCCTCAAACACAAAACCTCTTTACCCCCTCTCCAACCTTTCCAAAGGCCGACCCTCCCCCCGCCTTCCTTCCAACAAAAAGATACACTCTTGAAGTCATCTGTTTCGCTCCATTTTTTACTTCGAACCACCTAACCCCCTTCCTCAGCCCTCTGGAAACAGTTTTGGTAATCCGCCCCCCTCCTAACTTCAAATACGAATTCTTGATTATTTTTCCACCAACATTCCCCTCGACATGACATCTCACTGCCTCCAGTTCTCCTCCCCTAAACATTCATCACCATGCTTCACCCCCTTTTAAGGGTTGGTAAAACTATTCTATACTTTCCCCTCTTTGCCCCAAGGGACAAAGTTTTTTGTCTCAAGACTCCTAAGGCACCCCCCACTTTTTCCCCTCATATTTCTGTGATTCACTCATTTTCATAGACCCATCCGCTGAACGTCACTCCCAAAATCTTTTTTCATTCCCTCCCCCAATCTCTCCCCCAATCTGATATTCAATCTTTCATACCAAATTTTTTTGTTTTATCCTCATAAACCCTTTTCTTTCCCTTTTCACTTTTAAATTTTTTCTTTTTAAACCCTACCCCAAATTATCCCCAATCTCTGCAACTTCTCTTCGAAATTCCCAAAAGCACGTGTCATAGCAAAGAGCAGTGTGACAATCCCCTTTGTGTGTGATTCTTTATCTTTTAAACCCCCCCTTTTGCCAAGACCCTCCTTTACTTCTCTTACAACCCCCTCATAATTATTTAAAAAAACCACGGTGACTCACAAATCCTTGTCTAGGCCTACTTTTTGGGAAATAATTTCCCTTTTTTCCTACATTTTTAATTGAGCCCCTACCTGTAAAAAAAAACTTCACTGCTTTCAGACCTTCTCTACACCCTAAACTTGCAACTCGCACATTGCCCCCCCCCCTTTTCCCCTGTCATACGCCTTTTCCAAATCCATAAATGCCCAAAGACCCCCTTTAGCCCTTTTCTAAAAACTGTTCATTTATGTTTCACTGTAAAACCTGGTCCCACACCCCCTACCTTTCCCAAAACCTCCCTTTTTCAAACGTATTTTTATTCTCCCTCTTATCTTAATTTTTCAATAATAAATTACCATACCTTTACCAGGTATCGCAGCGATTTCCCATATTTTTTGCACTCTTTTTTAACCCCCTTTTCCTTTATAAAAGGAACTATGCATGCTCTCTGCCAAATCCCTGGTACCCTTTCCTCTTCATACATTTATTAAATAATTGCACCAACCCTCCAAAACTATATCCCCACTGCTTTTAACATTTCATTTTATCCCCTCAATCCCCGGGTGCCTTACCCCTTTCATTTTAATACTGCCTCACGACTTCCCCCCACTCACAATGGCTCTTCCTCACTCCTACAAGGTGTTATTCCTCCTTCTCTATCCGAAACAAGCTTCCCTATCTTTATAAATTTTAACAATTCCTCAAAAATTCCCTCCTTCCCAATACCCCTAACTCTCCATTTAATAATTCCTTCTATTTTTAAAATGACAAAACATTTGTTCTCTGGGTTTTTAACTTGTTAATTCATCCCAAAAATTTTTCTTATTTTTAACAAAATTTGTTGATAACCTTACCCACTCTCTCTTTTGCTTCTTTTACATTGCTTCACCCTCTTTAAAACCTCTCCTTTTTTCATTTACTCTTCCCCCCCTTGCTCATTCTACTTTGTAAAAAAATTCTCTATGCTAACTTTTTTCCTTACTTCTCTTTACATATCATTCCCCCAATCGCTCTCTTCCCTCCCCCACCCCCCCTGTTACCAAATTTGCTGAACGTAAAACTACTTTTTTAAACCTACCCCATACCTCTTTGACCCATTGCCTATGTCTCATTTGCCCATCTTCTCCAATAGCTGTTTTTATCTACCCTAACTTTCTCCTCTTTTAGTTTATAAAACCTTCACCTCTCTTTTCCCCCATGCTTCTTTTCCCTTTTATCCCCTTCCCTTTTTCTCTCGTGTAGTACAACTAGAAAGTGATTGATATATCTGTGGCCCCCTCTTAACATGTAATCCCGAAGTTGCCCCCAAAGTCTTTTTACAATCTAATCCAAAATTGTCATTTCCCCACATCATATCTTGTTACTTTTTTTCCTCTTTTTCTTAAATATGATTACCTTTAAAAAAAACCCTTTCATACAAAGTTCAATCAAGGGCTCCCATTACATTTACATGGCACCCCAAACTTACCCCCCCACCCCTCTCTAAAAGTTTCCTACTTTAACTTCAGGTCCCCCACCACAATTATCTCTCCTTGGTTTAAAGGCTCCTATACTTCCTTAAAATCTCCCCCAAACTCTCTTTCCTCTCATTCCTCTCTTTCCGGGGGCTACATTTATTTGACCCCCTTTTCGCTCCAACCTTTACTTTAAACACATAATTTTGAATTTAACATTCTATTCTCTTTTTCCTTCCCTTTTGATATTTAACTTATGCCTACCCCTTCCTTTTCTCTAACTCTTTCAGATACTCCAGATATATGTTTTTTTATATATATATAATATTATTTATATATTAATATATATTTTATTATATATTATTGTATATATTATTATATATATATATATAATATATATTATTATATATTTATATATTATATATTTATATATATATATATATAATATATTAATTACCGATTTTTTTATAGATATCTCTTACAGTTACCCTTCAGAAAACCAATGTTCCTGTTGTGTTCCCTCATGACCGTTGGCGTTGTCTCCTCTCCATACCGTTGTGTTGTCTCCGCTCACTACCGTTGTCTCCCGTCGCTACCGTTGCCGTTGCCTCCCCTCCCGACCGTTGACCATCTCGTTTGAAAGGACTAATCAGCGCTCAGCGGTCTCCCCCACTTGGCCAATCAGCGGGCGGCAGGGGAGGGGGACGCGACCCCCGTCAAGGCTCCACCAATAGCAGACCTGGACGGACCATTGACGTCACAACATTGAATGAAAATCCACAGAATAGCGATCGCATTCTCCTCTGATTTTCACCGCATTTCACTATAACATTTCGCGGCGATTTTCGCGACGGCTCCCCTCACCAAGGGGGAGAGTGGGTAGGAGGGAAAAAGAGGGAAATCATGCGTGAATATTCCATCCTGATGTTTCGCGCATATTCTCAAGACCAAGAAATTTTCCAGCCAGTGGAGAGAAAAAGGTGAAATGAAAACAGAATTGATGGTGTGTGTTTCTGGTGTTTGTTTGTCGGTGTTTCTGGTGTTTATTTCTGGTGTTTGTTTTTGTGTTTGTTTGGTGTTTGTTTCTAATACTTATTTCAGGTGTTTTTTGGTGTTTGTTTCTGGTGTTTCTCGTGTTGTATCTGGTGTTTATTTCTGTGTTTGTGTAAGAAAGGTATATAATACCGACAAGATGAAATTAAGACACATGTGCAACATCTGGGTATCTTTATTGTAGACGTTTCGCCATCCAGTGGCTTTATCAATACAAATTCCAGGACATAACTTGAAGACAGTAGAACTATGTACAGAAGATGAGGTAATCAGTCCCTCAACCTAGGAGTAGGTGCGAACAGCACCATAGTCGTTGGAGACTATGCCCGAAACGGTTCTACAATAAAGATGGCCCCAGTGTGGCACATGTGTTCTTAATTTCATTTCAGTGTTTAACTTTTTTTGGTGTTTACTTCTGGTGTTTGTTTTGATGTTTTTTGTTTCTGGTTGTTTTTTGGTGTTCGTATCACGGAGGAGAAGGACAGGTACGAAATGTCGATCGAATTAAAATAAAAACTTGTGCAAAAGCAAGTGCGGAAAAAGAGTGTGTGGTGATCACCCTCTTCCTCTCTCTTTCTCTCTCTCTCTCCTTCTGATTGAATTACTACCTGTGACTATTACTTCACTGGTCAGCATGAGAGGAGAGAGAGAGAGAGATAGATGAGAGAATTGACGATGAGGGAGATGAGAGAGAGAGGGAGAGAGAGAGAGAGAGAGTGATGTAGAGAGAGAGAGAGAGAGAGAGGGTGAGCATATGGATTAGGGAGGGGGTACGGGGACATTATGGGAGTCACAATGGGGGTTTGTAGTGGGGAGAGTGTGAGGGTGCGAGCGAGAATAGAAATACCGGCGTGGAGGTGAAGGCAGGAGAGAGCAGGGAATGGCAAGAGGCGGAAGTTAGAGTGAGGGATGTCGCGGAGGGGGATGTGATCTAGGCAGCTGTGTGCATTGTGAGGAGAGGGGGAGGGGAGGCAGAGACAGTAGGGCGGGGAGGGGATGTGGGACGTGAGGAGAGGTGGTGACGGACAGTTAAAAGAGGGGAGGTGGGGACGAGAGGGGAGAGGGTGTTGGGATGAAAGGGGGGAGAGGGAAGTGGGGACGACAAGGGGAGAAGGGTGGTTGGGGAATGATTGGGGGTAGGTGAGGTGGGTATGATAGGGGTAGGGTGAGGTTGGGATGAGAGAGAAGAGGGTAGAAGATGGGAGGAAAAGGGGTGAGAGAAAGTGGGATGAGAGGGGGAAAAGCGGGGGGTTGGGACGACAGAGGAAAGAGAAATGGGAGATGAGAGGTGTGAGGGAAGTGGAGATGAAAGAGGAGGGAGAGGGAGGGTGGGGATTGAAAAGGGGAGAGGTGAGAGGATAAAAGGAGGAGAGGGTAGGTGGGGTGAAAGAGATGGGGTGGAGTGAGAGAGAGAGATGGTTACGATGGGGATGAAAGGGAGAGAGGGAAGGTGGGATGAGAGGGATTGTGAAGGGGAAATGAGAAAAGTATTTTTTGTAGACTTAAGGAACATAGTTTTCAGTCGCACCAAAAAAAAATAAATGAAAAATAGTAAATAGATATTACATCTATTATTTATTATTATTATTATTATTATTATTATTATTATTATTATTATTTATTATTATTATTATTATTATTATTTTATTATTATTTTATTATTATTATTATTATTATTATGCGTGGCTTGGTGGCCTGGTGGTTAACGCTCTCGCTTCACACGGTGAGGGCCTGGGTTCGATTCCCAGCCAGAGTAGAAACATTGGACGTGTTTCTTTCCACCTGTTGTCTATGTTCCCCATCAGTAAAATGGGTACCTGGGTGTTAGTCGACTGGTGTGGGTCGCATCCTGGGACACTGACCTAAGGAGGCCTGGTCACAGACCGGGCCGCGGGGGCGTTGGCCCCCGGAACTCTCTCCAGGTAAACTCCAGGTATATATTCCTTTTTATTTATTAATTCATATAAGTATAATTGGCTGTGTAACTGTGTCTCTTCACTCTTGTTTTTATTTAAATATTACTGTAGTTACTATATAACATTTGTTTGGTGGGTTTGAAGGTACTAGTGATGGTACCTGATGACGGTACAAGCACCACGGTACCAGCAACGGTACTATCAAGTCATAGTCACCAGTCTAAGCTATGTCTCCTCCTCCCACAGCTGCTGACGGTGAACCAGCAATACGGTGAAGACCCAGCCATCACCGAACTCAAGAGAGAACTCGCTGAGGCTTACAAGAGTAAGTAAGAAGGATGACTTCAGCGTAGGAACACCAGCAGGCACCTCTACACCCCCACCGCTGCCTGAGATAACAACTTCGTAATGGTGCCGAGGACGTCTCTGTCAACATGGGGACGTCTTCCATCTGCCATCGTCCTTCACAAAACACATAAATATTGCTAAAAATTAGTAGGCATTTCCTGTTATGATGTTGAAAGTTTCTCAACACACTTCAAATTTTAGTTCTACCTGATGTTTATATGAAACAAGACAAGTAAAAAAAAAGTTTGATCCATTTTTGTTTAGCCGCTGATATGCTGACCTTCACGCGCAAACACATGTTGGAAGGAAGGAACTGCTGGAAGGAACTTTATTGATACATTTCGGCTGTGGAACAAGTTTTATCTGTCAGTACACAGAGATACACAACAAGCAAATTTATTTAAGTGTAGTCAGGTGAATGTTGGTAACTGAGGTCACTGTGTCGGGAAAATTGCGAGAGGAACGTGCCGCAGAAGGCCAGCAACCCGCCCCTCCGTTGACTTGCTTATGTATGATAAATTGGTCTACTGGTTTGGCTAAACATAAAGCGCCTTGATTTTTTTAGATTGTATTTTGTGCACACCCACCCTCACAGTCTGCAGATGAAGTTGCAAGAACATCAGCGTACCTGCAGGACTCACAACGTAACTAACGTCTGCCTGCTACATAAGGACTGCACACTAAGTGTCTTGGAAGGACTCCCAGCTGGTCATAACGGAAATGGACAAAACACAACGCAGATGCCTGGAAACTGTGCTAATCAGTACACAAAATACAGTCCAACAGAATCAAGGAGCTTTGTTTAGCCAGTCCTGTAGCCAGCTAATCTTGCATAAACAGGTTGTCGGAGGGACGGGCAGGCTTCCTGAAGTGCTTCCATCTCGCAGTTCACTCACACAGTGACCTCACTCATCTGATCACTCACCTGACTACCCTTGTATAAATTTGCTTCTTGTCCCTCTCTGTGTATTGACTGCATAAGCTCTTGTTCCACGGGCGAAACGTCTCGATGATATTTCACCATATATAGGCTTTCCGCAATTAGAAACCATACTAACACTGGGTTCATAGCATTAATGTTCAAAAGCCAGTTTTATGAGACTTAATAAAATGAGAGAAAGCTCTTCGAATTGGTGAGAGAAGAGCTTCATATAGACAACCAGAGTCTGCCAAGCTCATCCTGTGTGATGCTGCCCTGGCAACACTGCAGTTATGAGATGAACATAGAGTTTAATTGTCTAAGCCTCTGTGTTTTGCGTACTGGATACAAATGTCGCAGTGCCGACAGTAATAATAATGAAGACGTTTCGCTCTGTGAAGAAGTTCATCATGACTTGATAAAACTCTACACAAAGCAAAACGTTTTTCCAATAAAAGGCTTGTTCAGTAAAGTGTGTCTTTTGTGTACTGTTGTTGTCCTCGAGTCTATTACGAGGCGCTGATACTCCTGCTGCTGGTGTTGCCTGCTGGTGAGGCGACCATTCCACCGACGAGACTTCAGGAAACCTACACACCTTCCCCAGGACTCAAGCCCACCTACACCTTCCCCCAAAATACTGGCCGCTTTCACCTTCCCAAGAATCCCCACCACCTACACACACACACCTTCCCAACACCTCATCACTCACAATGCACATTCCTCCGCACTCAGGTCTCATCCACTTATCTCAAGCTTCAGGTACGCTATCACACTCTCTCTGAGCTCTTGAAACCTTCTGAGCCTCAGGGGTTGCAAGAGAGCGTCCTCAAAAGGTGGAGCTTTCTAAATATGTAGGTTTCTGAAACCGTTGGTGTCTAAGAGAGTTGGGTTCTAAAACTCAGCCTCTTCCGGAAATCTATAAGCTTCATAGACTAGACAATAACCAAGAGACAATAACAATGCTTCTGTCTGATGGCAATGTAATTAATAATTTTTCTGTGATTAGTGACTTGAGTAGTAAGAACTGCACGTGGCTGTAACCCCTCGTGTAATTATTATATATATATATTATTTATATTATATATATATTATATATATATATATATATATATATATATATATATATATATATATATATATATATATATATATATATTATATTATATATATATATATATATGGAATTACATGTGCACTACATTAAAGTTTGATCAAAATGATTTGCATTTC
>NC_069430.1:44530525-44614532 GCF_026875155.1 Cherax quadricarinatus
AGGAGGTGTGTGGCAGCAGGTGTGTGGCAGCAGGTGTGTGGCAGGAGGTATGTGGCAGGAGGTGTGTGGCAACAGGTGTGTGGCAACAGGTGTGTGGCAGCAGGTGTGTGGCAGCAGGTGTGTGGCAGGAGGTGTGTGGCAGGAGGTGTGTGGCAGCAGGTGTGTGGCAGCAGGTGTGTGGCAGGAGGTATGTGGCAGGAGGTGTGTGGCAACAGGTGTGTGGCAACAGGTGTGTGGCAGCAGTGTGTGGCAGCAGGTGTGTGGCAGGAGGTGTGGCAGGAGGTGTGTGGCACGAGGTGTGTGGCAGGAGGTGTGTGGCAGGAGGTGTGTGGCAACAGGTGGGTGGCAACAGGTGGGTGGCAGCAGGTGTGTGGCAGTAGGTGTGTGGCAGGAGGTGTGTGGCAACAGGTGTGTGGCAGGAGGTGTGTGGCAGGAGGTGTGTGGCAGGAGGTGTGTGGCAGGAGGTGTGTGGCAGGAGGTGTGTGGCAACAGGTGGGTGGCAGCAGGTGTGTGGCAGTAGGTGTGTGGCAGGAGGTGTGTGGCAGATGTGTGTGGCACGAGGTGTGTGGCAGGAGGTTGTGTGGCAGGAGGTGTGTGGCATGAGGCGTGTGGCAACAGGTGGGTGGCAGCAGGTGTGTGGCAGTAGGTGTGTGGCAGGAGGTGCGTTGCAACAGGTGTGTGGCAGGAGGTGTGTGGCAGGAGGTGTGTGGCAGGAGGTGTGCGGCAGGAGGTGTGTGGCAGTAGGTGTGTGGCAGGAGGTGTGTGGCAACAGGTGTGTGGCAACAGGTGTATGGCAGCAGGTGTGTGGCAGGAGGTGTGTGGCAGGAGGTGTGTGGCAGGTGTGTGGCAGGAGGTGTGTGGCAGGAGGCGTGTGGCAACAGGTGGGTGGCAGCAGGTGTGTGGCAGTAGGTGTGTGGCAGGAGGTGTGTGGCAACAGGTGTGTGGCAGGAGGTGTGTGGCAGGAGGTGTGTGGCAGGAGGTGTGCGGCAGGAGGTGTGTGGCAGGAGGTGTGTGGCAGGAGGTGTGTGGCAACAGGTGTGTGGCAACAGGTGTATGGCAGCAGGTGTGTGGCAGGAGGTGTGTGGCAGGAGGTGTGTGGCAGGAGGTGTGTGGCAGGAGGTGTGTGGCAGGAGGTATGTGGCAGGAGGTGTGTGGCAACAGGTGTATGGCAGCAGGTGTGTGGCAGGAGGTGTGTGGCAGGAGGTGTGTGGCAGGAGGTGTGTGGCAGGAGGTGTGTGGCAGGAGGCGTGTGGCAACAGGTGGGTGGCAGCAGGTGTGTGGCAGTAGGTGTGTGGCAGGAGGTGTGTGGCAACAGGTGTGTGGCAGGAGGTGTGTGGCAGGAGGTGTGTGGCAGGAGGTGTGCGGCAGGAGTGTGTGGCAGGAGGTGTGTGGCAGGAGGTGTGTGGCAACAGGTGTGTGGCAACAGGTGTATGGCAGCAGGTGTGTGGCAGGAGGTGTGTGGCAGGAGGTGTGTGGCAGGAGGTGTGTGGCAGGAGGTGTGTGGCAGGAGGTATGTGGTAGGAGGTGTGTGGCAGAAGGTGTGTGGCAGCAGCTGTGTGGCAGGAGGTGTGTGGCAGGAGGTGTGTGGCAGGAGGTGTGTGGCAGCAGGCGTGTGGCAGGAGGTGTGTGGCAACAGGTGTGTGGCAACAGGTGGGTGGCAGCAGGTGTGTGGCAGTAGGTGTGTGGCAGGAGGTGTGTGGCAACAGGTGTGTGGCAGGAGGTGTGTGGCAGGAGGTGTGTGGCAGGAGGTGTGCGGAGGATGGTGTGTGGCAGGAGGTATGTGGTAGGAGGTGTGTGGCAGAAGGTGTGTGGCAGCAGCTGTGTGGCAGGAGGTGTGTGGCAGGAGGTGTGTGGCAGGAGGTGTGTGGCAGCAGGCGTGTGGCAGGAGGTGTGTGGCAACAGGTGTGTGGCAGCAGGTGTGTGGCAGCAGGTGTGAGGCACAGGGTGTGTGGCAGCAGGTGTGTGGCAGTATGTGTGAGGCACAAGGTGTGTGGCAGTTGGTGTGTGGCAGCAGGTGTGTGGCAGCAGGTGTGTGACAGAAGGTGTGTGGTAGCAGGTGTGTGGCAGAAAGTGTGTAGCAGCTGGTGTGTGGCAGCAGATGTGTGGCAGCACGTGTGTGGCAGCTGGTGTTGTGGCAGGTGTGAGCAGAAAGATGTGTGGGAGCAGGTGTGTGGCAGCAAGTGTGAGGCAGCAGGTGTGTGGGAGCAGGTGTGTGGCAACAGGTGTGTGGCAGCAGGTGTGAGGCAGCAGATGTGTGGCAACAGGTGTGTGGCAGCAAGTGAGTGACAGCTGGTGTGTGCCAGCAGGTGTGAGGCAGCAGGTGTGTGGCAGCAGGTGTGTGGCAGCAGGTGTGTGGCAACAGGTGTGTGGCAGGAGGTGTGTGGCAGGAGGTGTGTGGCAGGAGGTGTGTGGCAGGAGGTGTGTGGCAGGAGGTGTGTGGCAGCAGGTGTGTTTCAGCAGGTGTGTGGCAGGAGGTATGTGGCAGGAGGTGTGTGGCAACAGGTGTGTGGCAACAGGTGTGTGGCAGCAGGTGTGTGGCAGCAGGTGTGTGGCAGGAGGTGTGTGGCAGGAGGTGTGTGGCACGAGGTGTGTGGCAGGAGGTGTGTGGCAGGAGGTGTGTGGCACAGGTGGGTGGCAAAGGTGGGTGGCAGCAGGTGTGTGGCAGTAGGTGTGTGGCAGGAGGTGGTGTGGCAACAGGTGTGTGGCAGGAGGTGTGTGGCAGGAGGTGTGTGGCAGGAGGTGTGTGGCAGGAGGTGTGTGGCAACAGGTGGGTGGCAGCAGGTGTGTGGCAGGAGGTGTTGTGGCAGGAGGTGTGTGGCAGGATGTGTGTGGCACGAGGTGTGTGGCAGGAGGTGTGTGGCAGGAGGTGTGTGGCAGGAGGCGTGTGGCAACAGGTGGGTGGCAGCAGGTGTGTGGCAGTAGGTGTGTGGCAGGAGGGTGCATGGCAACAGGTGTGTGGCAGGAGGTGTGTGGCAGGAGGTGTGTGGCAGGAGGTGTGCGGCGGGAGGTGTGTGGCAGTAGGTGTGTGGCAGGAGGTGTGTGGCAACAGGTGTGTGGCAACAGGTGTATGGCAGCAGGTGTGTGGCAGGAGGTGTGTGGCAGGAGGTGCGTTGCAACAGGTGTATGGCAGGAGGTGTGTGGCAGGAGGTGTGTGGCAGGTGTGCGGCAGGAGGTGTGTGGCAGTAGGTGTGTGGCAGGAGGTGTGTGGCAACAGGTGTGTGGCAACAGGTGTATGGCAGCAGGTGTGTGGCAGGAGGTGTGTGGCAGGAGGTGTGTGGCAGGTGTGTGGCAGGAGGTGTGTGGCAGGAGGCGTGTGGCAACAGGTGGGTGGCAGCAGGTGTGTGGCAGTAGGTGTGTGGCAGGAGGTGTGTGGCAACAGGTGTGTGGCAGGAGTGTGTGGCAGGAGGTGTGTGGCAGGAGGTGTGCGGCAGGAGGTGTGTGGCAGGAGGTGTGTGGCAGGAGGTGTGTGGCAAACAGGTGTGTGGCAACAGGTGTATGGCAGCAGGTGTGTGGCAGGAGGTGTGTGGCAGGAGGTGTGTGGCAGGAGGTGTGTGGCAGGAGGTGTGTGGCAGGAGGTATGTGGCAGGAGGTGTGTGGCAGAAGGTGTGTGGCAGCAGCTGTGTGGCAGCAGGTGTGTGGCAGGAGGTGTGTGGCAGGAGGTGTGTGGCAGCAGGCGTGTGGCAGCAGGTCTGTGGCAACAGGTGTGTGTGCAGCAGGGTGTGTGGCAGCAGGTGTGAGGCACAGGTGTGTGGCAGCAGGTGTGTGGCAGATGTGTGAGGGGCACAGAGGTGTGTGGCAGTTGTGTGTGGCAGAGGTGTGTGGCAGCAGGTGTGTGTGACAGAGGTGTGTGGCAGCAGGTGTGTGGCAGAATGTGTGTGCAGCTGGTGTGTGGCAGCAGTGTTTGGGGAGCAGTGTGTGGGCAGTGCTGGATGTGTGGCAGGGTGTGAGGCAGAGATGTGTGGCAGCAGGTGTGTGGCAGCAAGTGTGAGGCAGCAGGTGTGTGGGAGCAGGTGTGTGGCAACAGGGGGTGTGGCAGCAGGTGTGAGGCAGCAGTGTGTGGCAACAGGTGTGTGGCAGCAAGTGAGTGACAGCTGGTGTGTGCAAGCAGGTGTGAGGCAGCAGGTGTGTGGCAGCAGGTGTGTGGCAGCAGGTGTGTGGCAGCAGGTGTGTGGCAGGGGGTGTGTTGGCAGGAGGTGTGTGGCAACAGGTGTGTGGCAGGAGGTGTGTGGCAGGAGGTGTGTGGCAGGAGGTGTGTGGCAGGAGGTGTGTGGCAGGAGTGTTTTGTGGCAGCAGGTGTGTGGCAGCAGGTGTGTGGCAGGAGGTATGTGGCAGGAGGTGTGTGGCAACAGGTGTGTGGCACAGGTGTGTGGCAGCAGGTGTGTGGCAGCAGGTGTGTGGCAGGAGGTGTGTGGCCGGAGGTGTGTGGCACGAGGTGTGTGGCAGGAGGTGTGTGGCAGGAGGTGTGTGGCAGGTGGGTGGCAACAGTGTGGGTGGCAGCAGGTGTGTGGCAGTAGGTGTGTGGCAGGACGTGTGTGGCAACAGGTGTGTGGCAGGAGGTGTGTGGCAGGAGGTGTGTGGCAACAGGTGGGTGGCAACAGGTGGGTGGCAGCAGGTGTGTGGCAGTAGGTGTGTGGCAGGAGGTGTGTGGCAACAGGTGTGTGGCAGGAGGTGTGTGGCAGGAGGTGTGTGGCAGGAGGTGTGTGGCAACAGGTGGGTGGCAGCAGGTGTGTGGCAGGAGGTGTGTGGCAGGAGGTGTGTGGCAGGATGTGTGTGGCACGAGGTGTGTGGCAGGAGGTGTGTGGCAGGAGGTGTGTGGCAGGAGGCGTGTGGCAACAGGTGGGTGGCAGCAGGTGTGTTTGGGAGTAGGTGTGTGGCAGGAGGTGCGTGGCAACAGGTGTGAGGCAGGAGGTGTGTGGCAGGAGGGTGTGGCAGGAGGTGTGCGGCAGGAGGTGTGTGAAGTAGGTGTGTGGCAGGAGGTGTGTGGCAACAGGTGTGTGGCAACAGGTGTATGGCAGCAGGTGTGTGGCAGGAGGTGTGTGGCAGGAGGTGTGTGGCAGGAGGTGTGTGGCAGGAGGTGTGTGGCAGGAGGCGTGTGGCAACAGGTGGTGGCAGCAGGTGTGTGGCGGTAGGTGTGTGGCAGGAGGTGTGTGGCAACAGGTGTGTGGCAGGAGGTGTGTGGCAGGAGGTGTGTGGCAGGAGGTGTGCGGCAGGAGGTGTGTGGCAGGAGGTGTGTGGCAGGAGGTGTGTGGCAACAGGTGTGTGGCAACAGGTGTATGGGCAGGAGTGTGTGGCAGGAGGTGTGTGGCAGGAGGTGTGTGGCAGAGGTGTGTGGCAGGTGTGTGGGCAGGAGGTTGTGGGAGGAGGTGTGTGGCAGAAGGTGTGTGGGCAGCAGCGTGTGGCAGCAGGTGTGTGGCAGGAGGTGTGTGGCAGGAGGTGTGTGGCAGCAGGCGTGTGGCAAACAGGTTTGTGGCAACAGGGTGTGTGGCAGCAGGTGTGTGGCAGCAGGTGTGAGGCAAGGGTGTGTGGCAGCAGGTGTGTGGCAGTATGTGTGAGGCCAAGGTGTGTGGCAGTTGGTGTGTGGCAGCAGGTGTATGGCAGCAGGTGTGTGACAGAAGGTGTGTGATAGCAGGTGTGTGGCAGCAAAGTGTGTAGCAGCTGGTGTGTGGAAGCAGATGTGTGGCAGCACGTGTGTGGCAGCTGGTGTGTGGCAGGTGTGAGGCAGAAGATTTGTGGGAGCAGGTTGTGTGGAGCAGCATGTGTGAGGCAGCAGGTGTGTGGGAGCAGGTGTGTGGCAACAGGTGTGTGGCAGCAGGCGTGAGGCAGCAGATGTGTGGCAACAGGTGTGTGGCAGCAAGTGAGTGACAGCTGGTGTGTGCCAGCAGGTGTGAGGCAGCAGGTGTGTGGCAGCAGGTGTGTGGCAGGAGGTGTGTGGAAGCGGGTTTGAGGCAGTGGGTGTGTGGCAGAAGGTGTGTGGCAGCAGGTGTGTGGCAGCAGATGTGTGGCAGCAGGTGTGTGGCAGCAGGTATGTGGCAGCAGGTGTGTGGCAGCTGGTGTGTTGGAGGTGTGAGGTAGCAGATGTGTGGCAGAAGATGTGTGGCAGCAGGTGTGTGACAGCTGGTGTGTGCCAGCAGGTGTGAGGCAGCAGATGTGTGGCAGTAGGTGTATGGCAGCAGGTGTGTGGAAGCGGGTGCGAGGCAGTGGGTGTGTGGCAGCAGGTGTGTGGCAGTAGGTGTGTGACAGCAGATGTGTGGCAGCAGGTGTGTGGCAGCAGGTATGTGGCAGCAGGTGTGTGGCAGCTGGTGTGTGGCAGGTGTGAGGCAGCAGATGTGTGGCAGCAGGTGTGTGGCAGCAGGTGTGTGACAGCTGGTGTGTGCCAGCAGGTGTGAGGTAGCAGGTGTGTGGCAGTAGGTGTGTGGCAGCAGGTGTGTGGAAGCGGGTGTGAGGCAGTGGGTGTGTGGCAGCAGGTGTGTGGCAGCAGGTGTGTGGCAGCAGGTGTGTGGTAGCTGGTGTGTGGCAGCAGGTGTGAGGCAACAGGTGTGTGGCAGTAGATGTGTGACAGCAGGTGTGTGGCAGCAGGTGTGAGGGACCGGGTGTGTGGCAGCAGGTGTGTTACAGAAGGTGTGTGGTAGCAGGTGTGTGGCAGCAGGTTTGAGACAGCAGGTGTGTGGCAGCAGGTGTGTGGCAGCAGGTATGTGGAAGCAGGTGTGTGGCAGCTGGTGAGTGGCAGGTGTGAGGCAGCAGATGTGTGGCAGCAGGTGTGTGGCAGTAGCTGTGTGGCAGTAGCTATGTGGCAAGAGATGTGTGGCAGCAGGTGTGTGGCAACAGGTGTGTGGCAGCAGGTGTGTGGCAGGTGGTGTGTGGCAGGTGTGAGGCAGCAGATGTGTGGCAGCAGGTGTGAGGCAGCAGGTGTGTGGCAGTAGCTATGTGGCAAGAGATGTGTGGCAGCAGGTGTGTGGCAACAGGTGTGTGGCAGCAGGTATGTGGCAGCAGGTGTGTGGCAGTTGGTGTGTGGCAGGTGTGAGGCAGCAGGTGTGTGGCAGCAGGTGTGTGGCAGCAGATGTGTATCAACAGGTGTGTGGCAGCAGGTGTGAGACAGCAGGTGTGTGACAGCTGGTGTGTAGCAGCAGGTGTGTGACAGCAGGTGTGTGGTAACAGGTGTGTTGCAGCAGGTGTGTGACAGCTGGTGTGTGCCAGCAGGTGTGAGGAAGCAGGTGTGTGGCAGCTGGTGTGTGGCAACAGATGTGTGGCAGCAAGTGTGTGGCAGCAGGTGTATGGCAACAGGTGTGTGTGGCAGCTGATCTGTGGCAGCAGATGTGAAGCAGCATGTTTGGGGTAGCAAGTGTGTGGCAACAGATGTGTGGTAGGAGGAAAGTGGCAGCAGGTGTGTAGTAAGAGATGTGTGACAGGAGGTGTGTTGCAGCAACTCTGAGGCAGTAGGTGTGTAGCAACAGTCGGGTGGTAGATGGTGTGTGGCAGGTGTGAGGCTGGAGGTGTGTGTTAGGAGGTGTGTGGCTGGAGGTGTTTCGCAGCAGGTGTATGGCAGCAGGTGTGTAGCAACAGATGTGAGGCAGTAGGTGAGTGGCAGCAAGTGTATGGCAGCAGGAGTGTGGCAGCAGGTGTGTGGCAGCAGGTATGTGGCTGCTGCTGTGTGCCAAAAAGGTGTATGGCAGCAGGTGTGTGGCAGCAGATGTGTTGCAGCTGGTGTGTGGCAGCATGTGTGTGGCAGCAGGTTTGTAGCAGCAGGTGTGAGGCAGCAGATGTGTGGTAGCAGGTGTGTGGCAGCAGATGTGTGGCAGCAGGTGTGTGGCAGCAGGTGTGTGGCAGCTGGTGTGTGGCGGCTGGTGTGTGGCGGCTGGTGTGTGGCAGCAGGTGTGTAGCAGCAGGTACTCACCTAATTGTACTCTCCTAATTGTGGTTGCAGGGGTCGAGACTCAGCTCCTGACCCCGCCTCTTTACTGAGTGCTACTAGGTATTCTCTCTCCCTGCTCCATAAGCTTTGTCATACCTCATCTTAAAGCTATGTATGGTTCCTGCCTCCACTACCTTAATTGGTAGGCTATTCAACTTCCTGAATACTCTATGACTGAAGAAATACTTCCTAACATCCCTTTGACCCTTTGTTTCTGTGCCCCCTCTCTGGAACATCCTGTCTCTGTCCACCTTGTCTATTCCACGCAGTATTTTGTATGTCGTTATCATGTCTACACTGACCCTCCTGTCCTCCAGTGTCGTCAGACCAATTTCCCTCAACCTTTCTTCGTAGGACATTTCCCTAGCTCTGGGACTACCCTGTTCGCAAACCTTTGCACTTTCTCTCATTTCATGACGTGCTTGTTCAAGTGTGGGTTCCAAACAGGTGTTGCATACTCCAGTATGGGCTTGACGTACCCGGTGTACAGTGTCTTGAACGATTCCTTCCTAAGGTATCGGAATGCTATTCTCAGGTTTGCCAGTTGCTCATATGCTGCAGCAGTTATCTGGTTGATGTGCGCTTCCGGAGACGTGCTCAGTGTTATACTTACCCTAAGATCTTTCTCCTTGAGCGAGGTTTGCAGTCTTTGGCCACCTAGCCTATACTCCGTCTGCGGTCTTCTTTGCCCTTCCCTGATCTTCATGACTTTGCATTTGGCGGGGTTAAATTCGAGAAGCTAGTTGCTGGACCAGGTGTCCAGCCTGTCCAGGTATCTTTGAAGTCCTATCTGATCCTCATCTGATTTAATTCTCCTCATTAACTTCACATCATCTGCGAACAGGGACACTTCTGAGTCTAACACTTTCATCATGTCATTCACACATACCAGAAGTAGTACTGGCCCTAAGACCGACCCCTGTGGGACCCAGGTCGTCACAAGCGCCCACTGTGATCCCTCATCACGTACCATGACGCGTTGTTGCCTCCCTGTCAGGTATTCTCTGATCCATTGCAGTGCCCTTGCTGTTATACGTGCTTGATCCTCCAGCTTCTGCACTAATCTCCTGTGAGGAACTGTGTCGAAGGCCTTCTTGCAGTCCAAGAAGATGCAATCAACCAACCCACCTCTCTCTCTCATGTCTTACTTCTGATACTTTATCATAAAACTCCAGTAGGTTTATGACACAGGATTTGCTTTCTATAAGTCCGTGCTGGTTGGCGTTTATACTCTTCTTCCGTTCCAGGTGCTCCACCACTCTCCTACTGATAATCGTCTCCATGGCTTTGCGTACTATGCACGTCAGTGACATTGCTCTATAGTTTAGTGCTTCTTTTTTGCCTCTTTTTTTTAAATATGGGTACTATATTTGCCGTCTTGCATACCTCAGGTAGTTGTCCAGTTTCAAGGGATGTGTTGAAGTTTGTGGTTAGTGGCACACTCAGCATTTCTACTCCCTCTCTAAGGACCAACGGGGAGATGTTGTCTGGTCCCATTGCCTTTGAGGTATCAAGGTCCCTTAGCAGCTTCTTCAGCTCCTCAGTTGTGTGTATGTCATCCAACACTTGTTGGTATATTCCTTGTTGGTGTCTCCCCTGTTCTGTCCACCCAGAGACTTTCCTGTCTCCACTGTAAATACTTCCTTAAATCTCGTGTTGAGCTCCTCACATACCTCCTGATCGTTTCTGGTGAGTTCCCCATCTTCTTTCCTCAGCCTGATCACCTGGTCTTTGATTATTGTCTCCCTTCTAACGTGGCTATACAGCAGTTTCAGGTCAGACTTGACTTTCGATGCTATGTCGTTTTCGTACTGCCGCTGGGCCTCCCTCCTTATCTGTGCATACTCGTTTCTGGCTCTACGACTAATCTCTTTACTTTCCTGGGTCCTTTGCCTCCTGTACCTTTTCCTTTCTTTGGTGCACTTAGTTTTTGCCTCCCTACACCTTCGGGTAAACCAAGGACTCGCACTGGTCTACCCATTATTTCTCTTGCCCTTGGGAACAAATCTTTCCTCTGCCTACTTGCATTTTGTTGTTATGTATTCCATCATTTATTTCATTTACTGACTTTCCTGCCAATTCTTTGTCCCACTGAATCTCCTGCGGGAAGTTCCTCATACCTGTGTAGTCCCCACTTTTATAGTTTGGCTTTTCCCTTTCTACTCCTGTTACCCTCTCCACTTGTAACTCTACTATGTAATCAAAACTCAGAACCACGTAATCACTAGCTCTAAGGGGCCTCTCATAAGTGATGTCCTCAATGTCTGAACTGCTCAGGATGAACACGAGGTCCATTCTTGCTGGTTCGTCCTCCCCTCTCTCTCTGGTAGTGTCCTTAACATGTTGATGCATGAGGTTTTCAAGTACCACATCCATCATCCTGGCTCACCATGTTTCGGGACCCCTGTGTGGCTCCAGGTTTTCCCAGTCGATCTCTCTGCTCGAGTGAACGCTACATAATTTGCTCTGCTCGAGTGAGCTCTTCTTGCCACTTCGGCCAGTGTGTCCACCACTGCTCTGTTGCTCTCTTCATATTCCTCCCTTGGCCTCCTGCAGTTCTGTGGTGATTATACATCACTGCAATGACTACCTTATGTGTCCCTGACTGAAGTGTACCTACTATGTAATCCCTTCCTCCAATCTCGTCCATGCCTTCCATTTTCTCAAATCTCTATCGGTTGTTTACGAGCAGTGCAACCCCTCCTCCCTCTCTGCTCCTTCTATCTTTCCTCAGGATCTGGTATCCTGTTGGGAAGATTGCGTCTGTTATTGTCTCAGTGAGTTTGTGTGAGGTGAGTGGTAGCTGGTGTGTGGCAGCCAGTGTGTGGCAGCAGGTGTGTGGCAGCAGCTGTGTAGTAGCTGGTGTGTGGCAGCAGATGTTTGTTAGCAGGTGTGTGGCAGCTGATGTGTGGCAGCAGGAGTGTGCAGGAGGTGTGTGGCAGCAGGTATGTAGCAACAGATGTGTGGTAGGAGGTGTGTGGCAGTAGGTGTGTGGTAGCAGGTGTGTGGCAGCAGTGTGTGTAGCAGCAGGTGTGTGGGACCAGGTGTGTGGTAGCTGGTGTGTGGCAGCAGGTGTTTGGCAGCAAGTGTTTGGCAGCAGGTGAGTGGCAGCTGGTGTGTAGCTTTAGGTGTGTGGCAGCAGGTGTGTGGCAGCTGGTGTGTGTCAGTTGATGTGTGGCAGTAGGTGTGTAGCAGCAGGTGTGTGGCAGCAGGTGTGTGGCAGCTGGTGTGGGGCAGCTGGTGGGGGGCAGCTGGTGTATGTTTGTATATGTGTGTGTGTTTGCATTTTTGTGTGTACGTGTGTAGAGTCTACAAACACTCATCATAACGTCTACAAACACTCATCATAACGTCTACAAACACTCATCATAACGTCTACAAACACTCATCATAACGTCTACAAACACTCATCATAACGTCTACAATCACTCATCAAAACGTCTACAAACACTCATCATAACGTCTACAAACACTCATCATAACGTCTACAAACACTCATCATAAACGTCTACAAACACTCATCATAACGTCTACAAACACTCATCATAACGTCTACAAACACTCATCATAACGTCTACAAACACTCATCATAACGTCTACAAACACTCATCATAACGTCTACAAACACTCATCATAACGTCTACAAACACTCATCATAACGTCTACAAACACTCATCATAACGTCTACAAACACTCATCATAACGTCTACAAACACTCATCATAACGTCTACAAACACTCGTCCTAACGTCTACAAATACTCACCATGACGTCTACCAACTCTCGTGTCGCAACACGCACCACAACACCAGAAAACATCCCGTAAAATTGCTTTTCTTAAAATACCACTGCGGCTCGTCTCCTACAAGCAAGCAAGCACCTTTCACACCCAACTTGGCAGACTGGCTGCCACTCGCCCTGCCTCGCACTGCCTCGCCCTACCTCGCACTGCCTCGCCATGCCTCGCCTTGCTTTGCCGTGCCTCGCCTTGCCTCGCCTTGCCTTGCCGTGCCTCGCCCTGCCTCGCCCTGCCTCGCTTTGCCTTGCCGTGCCTCGCACTGTCTCGCCCTGCCTCGCACTGCCTCGCCTTCCCTCGCTCTGCCTCGCACTGCCTCGCCATGCCTCGCCTTGCCTTGCCGTGCCTCGCCTTGCCTCACCTTGCCTTGCCGTGCCTCACTTTGCCTCGCCTTGCCTAGCCGTGCCTCGCCCTGCTTCGCCCTGCCTCGCCCTGCCTCGCCCTGCCTCGCTCTGCCTCGCTCTGCCTCGCCCTGCCTAGCCCTGCCTCGCCCTGCCTCGCCCTGCTTATCATTTGCCTTCACTCCAACAGGTTGGGTCTCACATTCTGGGTTGCTCCCTCTTGTGTTCCCTCTTGTGTTCCCTCTTGTGTTCCCTCTTGTGTTCCCTCTTGTGTTCCCTTGTGTCCTTTGTGTTCCCTCTTGTGTTCCCTCTTGTGTTCCCTCTTGGTCCTCTGTTTCCTCTGTGTTCCCTCTTGTGTTTCCTGTGTTCTCTTGTGTTCCCTCTGTGTTCCTTGTGTTCCCTCTTGTGTTCCCTCTTGTGTTCCCTCTTGTGTTTCCTCTTGTGTTCTCTCTTGTGTTCCCTCTAGTGTTCCCTCTTGTGTTCCCTCTTGTGTTCCCTCTTGTGTTCCCTCTTGTGTTTCTCTTGTTTCTCTCTTGTGTTCCCTCTTGTGTCCTCTTGTGTTCCTCTTGTGTTCCCTCTTGTGTTCCCTCTAGTGTTCCCTCTTGTGTTTCCTCTTGTGTTCTCTCTTGTGTTCCCTCTAGTGTTCCCTCTTGTGTTCCCTCTTGTGTTCCCTCTGTGTCTCTTGTCTCCTCTTGTGTTCCCTCTTGTGTTCCCTCTTGTGTTTCCTCTTGTGTTCTCCTTGTGTCTTAGTGTTCCCTCTTGTGTTCTTGTGTTCCTCTTGTGTTCCCTCTTGTGTTCCCTCTTGTGTTCCTCTTGTGTTCCCTCTAGTGTTCCCTCTTGTGTTCCCTCTTGTGTTCCCTCTTGTGTTCTTAGGTTCCCTCTTGTGTTCCCTCTGTGTTCCCTCTGTGTTCCCTCTTGTGTTCCTCTTGTTCCTCTTGTGTTCCCTCTTGTGTTCCCTCTAGTGTTCCTTTGTGTCCCTGTGTTCCTCTTGTGTTCCTTTTGTCCTCTTGTGTTCCCTCTTGTGTTCCCTCTTGTGTTCCTCTTGTGTTCCCTCTTGTGTTCCCTCTAGTGTTCCCTCCTGTGTTCCCTCTTGTGTTCCCTCTTGTGTTTCCTCTAGTGTTCCCTCTTGTGTTCCCTCTTGTGCTCCCTCTAGTGTTCCCTCTTGTGTTCCCTCTTGTGTTCCCTCTTGTGTTCCCTCTTGTGTTCCCTCTTGTGTTCCCTCTTGTGCTCCCTCTAGTGTTCCCTCTTGTGTTCCCTCTTGTGTTCCCTCTTGTGTTCCCTCCTAGTGTTCCCTCTTGTGTTCCCTCTTGTGTTCCCTCTTATGTTTCCCTCTTGTGTTCCCTCTTGTGTTCCCTCTTGTGTTCCCTCTTGTGTTCCCTCTTGTGTTCCCATTGTGTTCCCTTGTGTTCCCTCTTGTGTTCCCTCTTGTGTTCCCTCTTGTGTTCCCTCTTGTGTTCCCTCTTATGTTCCCTCTTGTGTTCCCTCTTGTGTTCCCTCTTGTGTTCCCTCTTGTGTTCCCTCTTGTGTTCCCTCTGTGTTCCCTCTTGTGTTCCCTCTTGTGTTCCTCTTGTGTTCCCTCTTGTGTTCCCTCTTGTGTTCCCTCTTGTGTTCCCTCTTGTGTTCCCTCTTATGTTTCCTCTTGTGTTCCCTCTTGTGTTCCCTCTTGTGTTCCCTCTTGTGTTCCCTCTTGTGTTCCCTCTTGTGTTCCCTCTTGTGTTCCCTCTTGTGTTCCCTCTTGTGTTCCCTCTTGTGTTCCTCTTGTGTTCCCTCTTGTGTTCCTCTTGTGTTCCCTCTTGTGTTCCCTCTTGTGTTCCCTCTTGTGTTCCCTCTAGTGTTCCCTCTTGTGTTTCCCTCTTGTGTTCCCTCTGTGTTCCCTCTTGTGTTCCCTCTTGTGTTCCTCTTGTTTCCTCTGTGTTCCCTCTTGTGTTCCCTCTTGTGTTCCTCTTGTGTTCCCTCTTGTGTTCCCTCTTGTGTTCTCTGTGTTCCCTCTTGTGTTCCCTCTTGTGTTCCCTCTTGTGTTCCCTCTTGTTTTCCCTCTTGTGTTCCCTCTTGTGTTCCCTCTTGTGTTCCCTCTTGTGTTCCCTCTTGGTGTTTCCCTCTTGTGTTCCCTCTTGTGTTCCCTCTTGTGTTCCCTCTTGTGTTCCCTCTGTGTTCCCTCTTGTGTTCCCTCTTGTGTTCCTCTTTGTTCCCTCTTGTGTTCCCTCTTGTGTTTCCCTTCTGTGTTCCCTCTTGTGTTCCCTCTTGTGTTCCCTCTAGTGTTCCCTCTTGTGTTCCCTCTTGTGTTCCCTCTTGTGTTCCCTCTTGTGTTCCCTCTTGTGTTCCCTCTTGTGTTCCCTCTGTGTCTTTTGTGTTCCCTCTTGTGTTCCCTCTTGTGTTCCCTCTTGTGTTTCCCTCTTGTGTTCCCTCTTGGTTCCTCTAGTGTTCCCTCTTGTGTTCCCTCTATGTGTTCCCTCTTGTGTTCCCTCTGTGCTGTGTCCCTCTTGTGTTCCCTCTTGCTGCTTTCCCTTCTTGCTCGTTCCCTCTGCTCGTTTGTTCCCTCTGATGTTCCCTCTTTGTGTTCCCTCTGCTCTGTTCCCTGCTTGTGTTCCCTCTTGCTGCGTGTCCCTGCTCACTTGTGTTCCTGCCTCTTGTGTTCCCTTGCCTAGCGTGTCCTCTGTGTTCGCCCTTGTGCTCTCCCTCCTCCCCCCCCCCCGTGTTCCCCTGTGCCTGTCCCTGCTTGTATTTGCCTTTCCCGGTCTCATTGTGTTCCCTCTTGTGTTCCCTCTTGTGTTTCCCTCTTGTGTTCCCTCTTGTGTTCCCTCTTGTGTTCCCTCTTGTGTTCCCTCTTGTGTTCCTCTTGTGTTCCCTCTTGTGTTCCCTCTTAGTGTTCCCTCTTGTGTTTCCCTTGGTTCTCTTGTGTTCCCTCTGTGTTCCCTCTAGTGTTCCCTCTTGTGTTCCCTCTTGTGTTTCCCTCTGTGTTTCCTCTTGTGTTCCCTCTTGTGTTCCCTTAGTGTTCCCTCTTGTGTTCCCTGCCTCGCTGTGTTCCTCTTGTGTTCCCTCTTGTGCTTTCCTCTTGTCTTCCTCTTGTTCCCTCTTGTGTTCCCTCTTGTGTTCCCTCTTGTGTTCCTCTTGTGTTCCTTAGTGTTCCCTCTTGTGTTCCTCTTGTTCCTTGTGTTCCCTCTTGTGTTCCCTCTTGTGTCCCTCTGTGTTCCCTCTTGTGTTCCTCTGTGCTCCCTTTGTGTTCCTCTTGTGTTCCCTCTGTGTTTCCCTCTTGTGTTCCTCTTGTGTTCCCTCTAGTGTTCCCTCTGTGTTCCCTCTTGTGTTCCCTCTTGTGTTCCCTCTGTGTTCCCTCTTGTGTTCCTCTTGTGTTCCTCTTGTGTTCCCTCTTGTGTTCCCTCTTGTGTTCCCTCTCGTGTTCCTCTGTGTTCCCTCTTGTGTTCCCTCTTGTGTTCCCTTAGTGTTCCTCTTGTGTTCCCTCTTGGTTCTCTTGTGTTCCTCTTGTGTTCCCTCTTGTGTTCCCTCTTGTCCTTGTTTCCTCTTGTGTTCCCTCTAGTGTTCCTTGTGTTCCCTCTTGTGTTCCCTCTTGTGTTCCTCTTGTGTTCCCTCTTGTGTTCCCTCTTGTGTCCCTCTAGTGTTCCCTCTTGTGTTCCCTCTTGTGTTCCCTCTTGTGTTCCTCTTGTGTTCCCTCTTGTGTTCCCTCTTGTGTTCCCTCTAGTGTTCCCTCTTGTGTTCCCTCTTGTGTTCCCTCTGTGTTCCTCCTGTGTTCCCTCTTGTGTTCCCTCTTGTGTTCCCTCTTAGTGTTTCCTCTTGTGTTCTCTCTTGTGTTCCCTCTTGTGTTCCCTCTTGTGTTCCCTCTTGTGTTCCCTCTTGTGTTCCCTGTTAGTGTTCCCTCTTGTGTTCCTCTTGTGTTCCTCTGTGTTCCTCTTGTGTTCCTCTTGTGTTCCCTCTTGTGTTCCCTCTTGTGTTCCTCTTCAGTGTTCCCTCTTGTGTTCCCTCTTGTGTTCCCTCTTGTGTTCCCTCTTGTGTTCCCTCTTGTGTTCCTCTTGTGTTCCCTCTTGTGTTCCCTCTTGTGTTCCCTCTGTGTTCCCTCTTGTGTTCCCTCTTGTGTTCCCTCTTGTGTTCCTCTTGTGTTCCCTCTTGTGTTCCCTCTTGTGTTCCCTTATGTTTCCTCTTGTGTTCCCTCTTGTGTTCCCTCTTGTGTTCCCTCTTGTGTTTCCCTCTTGTGTTCCCTCTTGTGTTCCCTCTATGTTTCCTCCTGTGTTCTCTTGTGTCCTCTTGTGTTCCCTCTTGTGTTCCCTCTTGTGTTCCCTCTTGTGTTCCCTCTTGTGTTCCCTCTTGTGTTCCCTCTTGTGTTCCCTCTAGTGTTCCCTCTTGTGTTCCCTCTTGTGTTCCCTCTTGTGTTCCCTCTTGTGTTCCCTCTTGTGTTCCCTCTTGTGTTCCCTCTAGTGTTCCCTCTTGTGTTCCCTCTTGTTTCCCTCTTGTGTTCCCTCTATGTGTTCCCTCTTGTGTTCCCTCTTGTGTTCCTCTTGTGTTCCCTCTTGTGTTCCCTCTTGTGTTCCTTCTTTGTCCCTCTTGTGTTCCCTCTTGTTCCTTGTGTTCCCTCTTGTGTTCCCTCTTGTGTTCCCTCTTGTGTTCCCTCTAGTGTTCCCTCTTGTGTTCCCTCTTGTGTTCCCTCTTGTGTTCCCTCTTGTGTTCCCTCTTATGTTTCCTCTTGTGTTCCCTCTTGTGTTCCCTCTTGTGTTCCCTCTTGTGTTCCCTCTTGTGTTCCCTCTTGTGTTCCCTCTGTGTTCCCTCTTGTGTTCCCTCTTTCGTGTTCCTCTTAGTGTTCCCTCTTTGTTCCCTCTTGGTTCCTTTTGTTCCCTCTTGTGTTCCCTCTAGTGTTCCCTCTTGTGTTCCCTCTTGTGTTCCCTCTTGTGTTCCCTCTGTGTTCCCTCTTGTGTTCCCTCTTGTGTCCTCTAGTGTCCCTCTTGTGTTCCTCTTGTGTTCCCTCTTGTGTTCCTCTTGTGTTCCCTCTTGTGTTCCCTCTTGTGTTCCCTCTGTGTTCCCTCTTGTGTTCCCTCTTGTGTTCCTCTGTGTTCCTTTATGTTTCCTCTTGTGTTCCCTCTTGGTTCCCTCTTGTGTTCCCTCTTGTGTTCCCTCTTGTGTTCCCTCTTGTTTCCCTTGTGTTCCCTGTTCCTTAGTGTTCCTCTTGTGTTCCCTCTTGTGTTCCCTCTTGTGTTCCTCTTGTTCCTCTTGTGTTCCCTCTTGTGTCTCTAGTGTTCCCTCTGTGTTCTCTCTTGTTTCCCTCTTGTGTTCCTTGTTTCCTCTTGTGTTCCCTCTTGTGTTCCCTCTTGTGTTCCCTCTTGTGTTCCCTTGTGTTCCCTCTTGTGTTCCTCTTGTGTTCCCTCTTGTGTTCCTCTGTGTTCCTCCTTGTGTTCCCTTGTGTTCCTCTTGTGTTCCCTCTTGTGTTCCCTCTTGTGTTCCCTTTGTGTTCCCTCTTGTGTTCCCTCTTGTGTTCCCCTCTTGTGTTCCCTCTTGTGTTCCTCGTAGTGTTCCCTTCTGTGTCTTTTGTTCCCTCTTGTGTTCCCTCTTGTGTTCCCTCTGTTTTCCCTCTTGTGTTCCCTCTTGTGTTCCCTCTTGTGTTCCTCTGTTTTCCTCTAGTGTTCCCTCTTGTGTTCTCTCTTGTGTTCCCTTAGTGTTCCCTCTTGTGTTCCCTCTTGTGTTCCCTCTTGTGTTCCCTCTTTGTTCCCTCTTGTGTTCCCTTTGTGTTCCCTCTTATGTTTCCTCTTGTGTTCCCTCTTGTGTTCCCTCTTGTGTTCCCTCTTTGTTCCTCTTGTGTTCCCTCTTGTGTTCCCTCTTGTGTTCCCTCTTGTGTTCCCTCTTTTCCTCTATGTTCTCTCTTGTGTTCCCTCTTATGTTCCCTCTTGTGTTTCCCTCTTGTGTTCCTCTTTGTTCCCTCTTGTGTTCCCTCTATGTTTCCTCTTGTTTTCCCTCTTGTGTTCCCTCTTGTGTTCCCTCTTGTGTTCCCTCTTGTGTTCCCTCTGTGTTCCCTCGTGTGTTTCCCTCTGTGTTTCCCTCTTGTGTTCCCTCTTGTGTTCCCTCTAGTGTTCCCTCTGTGTTCCCTCTTGTGTTCCCTCTAGTGTTCCCTCTTGTGTTCCCTCTTGTGTTCCCTTGTGTTCCCTCTGTGTTCCCTCTTGTGTTCCCTCTTGTGTTCCCTCTGTGTTCCTCTTGTGTTCCCTCTTGTGTTCCCTCTTTGTCCTCTTGTGTTCCCTCTTTGTTCCCTCTTGTGTTCCCTCTTGTGTTCCCTCTTGTGTTCCCTCTTGTGTTCCCTCTTGTGTTCCCTCTTTGTTCCCTCTGTGTTCCCTCTTGTGTTTTCCCTCTTGTGTTCCCTCTAGTGTTCCCTCTTGTGTTCCCTCTTGTTCCCTCTGTTTCCCTCTGTGTTTCCCTCTTGTGTTCCCTCTTTGTTCCCTCTTGTGTTCCCTCTTGTGTTCCCTCTTGTGTTCCCTCTTGTGTTCCTCTTAGTGTTCCCTCTTGTGTTTCCTCTTGTGTTCCCTCTTGTGTTCCCTCTTGTGTTCCCTCTTGTGTTCCCTCTTGTGTTCCCTCTTGTGTTCCCTCTTTGTTCCCTCTTTGTTCCCTCTTGTGTCCCTCTTGTGTTCCCTCTTGTGTTCCCTTGTGTTCCTTTGTGTTCCCTCTTGTGTTCCCTCTTGTTTTCCCTCTTGTTCCCTCTGTGTTCCCTTTGTTCCCTTGTGTTCCCTCTTGTGTTCCCTCTTGTGTTCCCTCTTGTGTTCCCTCTTGTGTTCCCTTGTGTTCCCTTTGTTTCCCTCTTAGTTTCCTCTTGTGTTCCCTCGTTTGTTCCCTCTTGTGTTCCTCTTGTGTTCCCTCTTGTGTTCCCTCTTGTGTTCCCTCTTGTGTTCCCTCTAGTGTTCCCTCTTTGTTTCTCTCTTGTGTTCCCTCTTGTGTTCCCTCTTGTGTTCCTCTTGTGTTCCCTCTTGTGTTCCCTCTTTGTTTCACCTCTTTGTTTCCCTCTTGTGTTCCCTCTTGTGTTCCTCTTGTGTTCCCTCTTGTGTTCCCTCTTGTGTTCCCTCTTGTGTTCCCTCTTATGTTCCTCTTGTGTTCCCTCTAGTGTGTTCCCTCTTGTGTTCCCTCTTGTTTCCCTCTTGTGTTCCCTCTTGTGTTCCCTTCTTGTTCTCTGGTCCTCTTGTGTTTCCTCTTGTGTTCCCTCTTGTTTCCCTTGTGTCTAGTGTTCCCTCTTGTGTTCCCTCTTGTGTTCCCTCTTGTGTTCCCTCTTTGTTCCCTCTTGTGTTCCCTCTTTGTTCCCTCTTGGTTTCCTCTGTGTTCCCTTGTGTTCCTCTTGTGTTCCCTCTTGTGTTCCTCTTTTGTTCCCTCTGTGTTCCCTCTTGTGTTCCCTCTTGTGTTCCCTCTGTGTTCCCTCTTGTGTTCCCTCTTGTGTTCCCTCTTGTGTTCCCTCTTGTGTTCCCTCTTGTGTCCCTCTTGTGTTCCCTCTGTGTTCCCTCTTGTGTTCCCTCTGTGTTCCCTCTTGTGTTTCCCTCTTATGTTCCCTCTTATGTTCCCTCTGTGTTCCCTATTGTTGTTCCTCTTGTGTTCCCTCTTGTGTTCCCTCTTTGTGTTCCCCCTTTGTTCCCTTTTTTCCCTCTAGTGTTCCCTTTGTTTCCTCTTGTGTTCCCTCTTGTGTTCCCTCTTGTGTTCCCTCTTATGTTCCCTTGTGTTCCCTCTGTGTTCCCTCTTGTTTGTTCCCTCTTGTGTTCCCTCTTGTGTTCCCTCTTGTGTTCCCTCTTTGTTCCCTCTTGTGTTCCTCTGTGTTCCCTCTTGTGTTCCCTCTTGTGTTCCCTCTTGTGCTCCCTCTTGTTCACATCGGCTGCTTAGTTTCCTCTTTTGTTTCCCTCTGGGTTATGTTCCCTCTTGTGTTCCCTCTTGTGTTCCCTACTTGTGTTCCCTTTTGTGATCCCCTCTTGGTTCCTTGCTTGTGTTCAACTACCTAGTGATTCCCTCATTGTGTTCCCTCTTGTGTTACCTCTTGATGTACCTCATTGTGTCCCTCTTATGATTCCCAGTATGTTCCCTCGTTGTGTATCACTACTGTTGATCCCCAACTTGTGTTCCCTCATGGTCAATCCTGTGTTCCCCTCTTGTATTCCCTCTTGTTTCCTCTTGTGTTCCCTCTGTGTTCCTCTTGTGTTCCCTCTTGTGTTCCCTCTTGTGTTCCCTCTTATGTTCCCTCTTGTGTTCCTCTAGTGTTCCCTATTTTGTTTCCTCTTGTGTTCCCTCTTGTGTTCCCTCTTGTGTTCTGTGTCCCTCTTTGTTCCCTCTTGTGTTCCTCTAGTGTTCCCTTTGTGTTCCCTCTTGTGTTCCTCTTGTGTTCCCTCTTGTGTTCCCTCTTATGTTCCCTCTTGTGTTCTCAGTTTCCCTATTTTGTTCCCTCTTGTGTTCCCTCTTGTGTTCCCTCTTGTGTTCCCTCATGTGTTCCCTCTTGTGTTCCCTCTTGTGTTCCCTCTTCGTCTCGAAAGCATCGCGAGCTGCTCTAAGTTTTGTTTTTTTCCCTTTTTCCTTCGGGTTATTTCCAGTCTTCTTGCTCCTTTTTTTGTTTGTTTATAAGTGTAAGATTAACCCTGGGAATTTTTGTGACTGCAAAACATTACGACATTCAGTTGGTGAAGCTGGTGGATCAACTGGAAGCGCAGGCGAACACTCCAGGTTGATGTACACTCCTGGTTGATGACACACCAGGTTGATGTACAGTTGATGCAAGGTTGAATGACAGCACCAGGTTGATGTACACACCAGGTTGATGTACACTCCAGGTTGATGTACATATCAGGTTAATGCACATGCCAGGCTGATGTACACACCAGGTTGATGTATGCACAATGTTGATGCGCAACACAGGAGGCACAACATAACAATGGTCAAAACAACACAACCCTGGTCAAGACAACATAGCCCAGACAAGACACCATAGCCCTGGTCAAGGCAACATAACCCTGGTCAAGACAACACAACCCTGGTCAAGACAACATAGCCCTGGTCAAGGCAACATAACCCTGGTTAAGACAACACAACACTGGTCAAGACAACATAGCCCTGGTCAAGGCAACATAACCCTGGTTAAGACAACACAACCCTGGTCAAGACAACATAGCCCGGTCAAGACAACACAACCCTGGTCAAGACAACATAGCCCAGACAAGACACCATAGCCCTGGTCAAGGCAACATAACCCTGGTCAAGACAACACAACCCTGGTCAAGACAACATAGCCCGGTCAAAACAACACAACCCTGGTCAAGACAACATAGCCCAGACAAGACACCATAGCCCTGGTCAAGGCAACATAACCTTGGTTAAGACAACACAACACTGGTCAAGACAACATAGCCCTGGTCAAGGCAACATAACCCTGGTTAAGACAACACAACACTGGTCAAGACAACATAGCCCTGGTCAAGGCAACATAACCCTGGTTAAGACAACACAACATGGTCAAGACAACATAGCCTGGTCAAGGCAACATAACCCTGGTTAAGACAACACAACCTGGTCAAGACAACATACCCGGTCAAGACAACACAACCCTGGTCAAGACAACATAGCCCGGTAAGACAACACAACCTGGTCAAGGCAACATAACCCTGGTCAAGACAACACAATCCTGGTCAAGACAACATAGCCCTGGTCAAGGCAACATAACCTGGTTAAGACAACACAACACTGGTCAAGACAACATAGCCCTGGTCAAGCAACATAACCGTTAAGACAACACAACCCTGGTCAAGACAACATAGCCCGGTCAAGACAACACAACCCTGGTCAAGACAACATACCACAAGACACCTACCCTGTCAAGCAACATAACCCTGGTCAAGACAACACAACCCTGGTCAAGACAACATAGCCCGGTCAAAGGCAACACTAACCCTGGTTAAGACAACATAGCACGTCAAGACACATAGCCCTGGCAAGGCAACATAACCTCTGGTTAAGACAACACAACCTGGTCAAGACAACATAGCCCTGGTCAAGACAACATAACCCTGGTAAGACAACACAACACTGGTCAAGACAACATACCCTGGTCAAGACAACATATCCTGGTCAAGACAACACAACACTGGTCAAGACAACATAGCCCTGGTCAAGGCAACATAACCCTGGTTAAGACAACACAACCTGGTCAAGACAACATAGCCCGGTCAAGACAACACAACCCTGGTCAAGACAACATAGTCCTGGTCAAGACAACACAATCCTGGTCAAGACAACATAGCCCTGGTCAAGACAACATAACCCTGGTCAAGACAACATAACCTTGGTGAAGACAACATAGCCCTCGTCAAGCACAATCATTCGGGTCAAGACAACACAATCCTGGTCAAGACAACATAGCCCTGGTCAAGACAACATTACCCTGGTCAAGACAACATAGCCCTGGTCAAGGCAACATTACCCTAGTTAAAACAACAAAGCCCTGGTCAAGACAACATTACCCTGGTCAAGACAACATTACCCTGGTCAAGACAACATTACCCTGGTCAAGACAACACAGGAGGCAGAACACATCCCTGGTCAGGCCAAACTTGATGGGATAACAATAGGATTAAGACCGACACTCACCTAGGATTAAGGTCTGCTTATTATCCTTGACCACGGAGAAGAGCAAGAAATAGAACCAACTCTCGTTGCAACTTCTCACCCATCATCGTGGAGGCACCAGAAATATTCCCCGGGTGTATACCTTCACGGGACTGTGCCACCGGGGGGGCTGCCCCGTACCAGCACGACCGGGGCTCGCTCCCTCAGTCACCGGCCGACCAGGGGCTGCGCCCTCCCGTCACCGGCGCCCGGGCTCGCTCCCCACACCGGCTTGACCAGACGCTCGTGCCCGCCCCCACCGGCACACCAGGTGCCGCTGCCTCATCACCAGCACGACCAGGGGCCGCTCATCATCACCACACGATAAGGGGTCCGCCCCATCACCGGCACGACCAGGTGCCCGCGCATCATCACCACAGACCGGGGGCTCGCTCATCAGTCACCAGCCGACCAGGTGCCGCTGCCTCACACCGCACGACCATTCCTCGCTGCCCCAGCACCCACGTATTTGCTGGCTGCCATCACCAGTAAGACCAATCGCTCCCCTCACACCAGCACGACCATTTTGCCGCTGCCCAGTCACCAGCACGACCAGGGGGCTCGCGCCTCAGTCACCGCACGACCAGGGGGCTCGCCCTCAGTCATCGGCAGACCAGGGCTCGCTGCCTCAGTCACCGGCACAACCGGCGCTTGCTGCCTCAGTCACCGGGGCCCCGACCAGGGGCGCTTGCTGCCTCATCCCCCAGCACGACCAGGCGCTCGCTGCCTCAATCACCAGCACGACCAGGTGCTCGCTGCCTCAGTCACCAGCACGACCATTCGCTCGATGCCTCACTCACCAGGACGACAAGGCGCTCGCTGCCTCAGTCACCAGCAAGACTATTCGCTCGCTGCCTCAGTCACCAGCACGACCAGGTGCTCGCTGCCTCAGTCACCAGCACGACTATTCGCTCGCTGCCTCAGTCACAGGCACGACCAGGCGCTCGCTGCCTCAGTCACCGGCACGACCAGACGCTCGCTGCCTCAGTCACCAGCACGACCAGGTGCTCGCTGCCTCAGTCACCCGCACGACTATTCGCTCGCTGCCTCAGTCACAGGCACGACCAGGCGCTCGCTGCCTCAGTCACCGGCACGACCAGGCGCTGGCTGCATCAGTTACTAGCACGACCAGGCGCTCGCTGCCTCAGTCACCAGCACGACCAGGCGCTTGCTGCCTCAGTCATCGGCACGGCCAGGTGCTTGCTGCCTCAGTCACCAGCACGACCAGGCACTCGCTGTTTCAGTCACCGGCACTACCAGGCGCTCGCTGCCTCAGTCACCGGCATGATCAGGCGATCGCTGCCTCAGTCACCGGCATGACCAGGCGCTCGCTACCTCAGTCACCGACACGACCAGGCTCTCGCTACCTCACTCACCAGCACGACCAGGCACTCGCTGCCTCAGTCACCGGCACGACCAGGCGCTCGCTACCTCAGTCACCGACACGACCAGGCGCTCGCTACCTCACTCACCAGCACGACCAGGCACTCACTGCCTCAGTCACCGGCACGACCAGGCGCTCGCTGCCTCAATCACCAGCACGACCAAGCTCTCGCTGCCTCAGTCACTGGCACGACCAGGCGCTCGCTGCCTTAGTTACCGGCACGACAAGGCGCTCGCTGCCTCAGTCACCGGCACGACCAGGCGCTCACTGCCTGTCACCGGCACGACCAGGCGCTCGGTGCTTCAGCCACCAGCACGACCAGGCGCTTGCTGCCTCAGTCATCGGCACGGCCAGGTGCTTGCTGCCTCAGTCACCGGCACGACCAGACGTTCGCTGCCTCAGTCACCGGCACGACCAGGCCTTCGCTGCCTCAGTCATCGGCACGACCAGGCGTTCGCTGCCTCAGTCACCGGCACGACCAGGCGCTTGCTGCCTCAGTTACTAGCACGACCAGGCGCTCGCTGCCTCAGTCACCAGCACGACCAGGCGCTTGCTGCCTCAGTCATCGGCACGGCCAGGTGCTTGCTGCCTCAGTCACCAGCACGACCAGGTGCTCGCTGCCTCAGTCACCAGCACGACCAGGCGCTCGCTGCCTCAGTCACCGGCACGAAACCCGGCGCTCCTGCCTCAGTCACCGGCACGACCCGGCGGGTCGCTGCTGTCACCGGCACGACCCTAGGCGCTTGCTGCCTCAGTCACCAGGACGACCAAGGCGCTCGCTGCCTCATCACCGGCACGACCAGGCTTCGCTGCCTCAGTCACCGGCACGACCGGAAAGTTCGCTGCCTCAGTCACCAGGCACGACCCGGCCTTCGCTGCCTCAGTCACGGCACGACCAGGCGTTCGCTGCCTCATCACCGGCCCGCCACGTTCGCTGCCCCAGTCACCGGCACACCAGGGGCTCGCTGCCTGTCACCGGCACGACCAGGTGCTTGCTGCCTCAGTCACCAGGACGACCAGGCGCTCGCTGCCTCAGTCACCGGCACGACCAGGCGTTCGCTGCCTCAGTCACCGGCACGACCAGGCGCTCGCTGCCTCAGTCACCGGCACGACCAGGCGCTCGCTGCCTCAGTCACCGGACGACCAGGCGTTCGCTGCCTCAGTCACTGGCACGACCAGGCGTTCGCTGCCTCAGTCACCGGCACGACCAGGCGTTCGCTGCTTCAGTCACCGGCACGACCAGGCGTTCGCTGCCTCAGTCACCGGCACGACCAGGCGTTCGCTGCCTCAGTCACCGGAACGACCAGGCGTTCGCTGCCTCAGTCACCGGCACGACCAGGAGGAATTATGAAAATTAGTGACTGCGAGTGAATCCTCCGCACGGTGTTGTACTGTGTTTAATGCTGTTATGTGGTGTGCTGTTATGTGGTCTGCTGTTATGTGGTGTGCTGTTATGTGGTCTGCTGTTATGTGGTGTGCTGTTATGTGGTCTGCTGTTTAAATAGGGAGGAACCACCTCTGGAACTGTCCTGGGGACCCTCATCCTCAGAGAAAAGAATAAACTTGCTTCAGGGAAAACTGAAGGTTCTCCCTGAAGCTGTTTGAAAATTTTCTCCTACCACTCCTTATATTTAAAATAAATTTTATTTAAAAACAAAATACATTGACAAAAATACAATATAGAGTAAAACAACATAGATAAAATCTCAGAGCTACATCTCAAATACTTCGTCCAGCTCTCCGGCGGTGGGCCGCGTGCCCAGAATGCTGCAGGCATTTACCATCCTCAGGAGCTAAGAGGTCAAATAACTGGGTTAAAATAAACAACACATGCACCAAGGTCCTTGGTGTTTGTTGTAGGTGACAGTGTTGGTGTTGTCAGTGTTTGTGTGTGTGTGAATCATTTTCTTGTCATTTGTCTCCCGGTATCTGCCTCTTTATTGGAATAAGCAGATTCCCTGTTTCTTGGGTGCGTTATTATTCAACCCCAGCTTTTAGTTGTTAGGCAGCGCTGTATAACCCTTGTGGGTTTAGTTCTTGCTTTTGATTATATCCCCTCTGGATGGCAACATTGAGTCTTTGAAAATGGAAGCTGGCCGCCCTGTGGTCCTTATTTTCTATGATGAGTTTTTCACCCAGCTCTTTGAGAAACTTTAGAGCACACTTGCCCCATGCTTCAAGGGTCTCCGACTCTGTTGGGATGAAGTTATAGAAATGGGGAAGGCCTTCATACTTGCAGGTCTCCTGGATCTCCCTGTGACTGGCAGCTCCACCCCCTTCAACTATGGAGTATGGCAAGTAGGTGTCTGCCAATGTGACGGCATAGGATGGAAAGCAATCTGCTTTCCAGCCTTCCAGGGTAGCATAGTGGCTCCATTAGGAAGCTTTTGACTTACGTCAGACCTCTGTACTTGGGGTTCCCGTTGGGCTGGGCAATGGGCTGTGGCGAGGCTTCTCTTTATGATGTCGTTGACCTCCTCATGTCTGGCATACTTCCCTTCTGATGTGTGACACACGAGACCATGAAGTCCGAATTGATCAGCTGTCGCCCTGCCGCAAAGACACCTATGTTCGGTGAGGATGGGGGCGGTTAGGCGAAGAGGAACACCAATCTGAATGGCCTGTGGGTCGAGTCGAGTGCCCAGGGAGGAATTGAGAACAGCTGGAAGGAAATCTCCTAAGTATGGTGCCTTCACCACCAGGAGACGAGTTTTGTCCCTTCCTGAAGCATTAGTGAACATTATGTTGGCAATTTTTTCCATGATTGGTTTGTCCCAGTGGGAGTGTTTGTGCTCTTTGGGGAGAAGCTGATCTACTGGAGGAATCTGCAAAAGGGGGTCCCACCGCATGGCTGCTGCAGTGAACCTGGGGTCTTGACTCCTAACCCTGCGTCCCCTCAAGCGTTCGGGACAATCTCTTGACTAATCCACTGAAGCCAAACACGAAGACAAAATGCAGGTAAAGCTACCTACGCTGCTTTGTGCACCCTTATACCTGCCAGTTGTACTGGGCTGCTTGATCAAATTGCCGATCTTCTAGTGACAGGTTCAGTGCCTCTTAAACACTGACTCAGTGTGTGTCAAATTTGTCGAGTGTTGGTTTTGTCAAAAGAAGGTGCACACCTCGAAAGTGAGTTTTGGCTTAGTAAGACACCTTTTGAGGAGAAACAGGGCATCATGGGCATCAGGATCGCTTATTCTCTCCTCCATTCTCTTCAGGTCATTCACTTTGTCCCCTTTAGGACCGTGTCAATGGCCTGGTGACCCGCGGTGCTCCCAAGAGGGGACTGTTGGGTGGAGTGGTAGTAAAAGACTACCGGAGGATTGTTTGCACAACATTGGTTAATTTCCTGGGTTTGTTGTGATTATTTCACACTTGGAGGGATTGGGGGATGAGTTTCAAGGCTTCTTCATGTGTCTTCACCAGTTGTAGTCCTCTTCAGTACCTGCCAGATTGGCCATCATTCAGGTACCAATGTTGAGCTCGCTGTGTAGGCTGGAAGTTAGTTCTCTTACTGCCAAGCAGAAGAGAAGTGGAGAGAGTGGATCACCCTGCTGAACGCCTCTGAAGAGGAAATTTCATGTTCGCCAAACAAAAGAATTTAGGGTTTGCGTAGCCAGCTGAAATTTAAGGGAAAAAGACTGGGAACCGATTCCAAAAAGCCGAGGAAGTAATGAATTCAAAGTAAAGAAAAAAATGAAGACAATACCTGACGGAAAAAAACCGTGACTGGAAAAAATCCCGGATGGAACAGTCCCGAACTGGAACACCGTGTCTGGAAAAATCCCAGACTGGAACAATACGTAAATAACTTCCCCTTGGGAGAGGAAAAATTTACGACGATGTTTGAACCTGGGTTTTTTGTGTATAATTTTCAAGTAATTTTCAATTTTTAAATGACTGCAACCTCAAGGTTGACATTAAGTTAAAACGTTTCACTAATTGGACTGCTTCACTAAGTTGAGACTGCTTCATTAATTAAAACTGCTTCAAAAATTTAAAGACTGTTCACTTAGTTAAATGCTTCATTAAGGGTGAGACTGCTTCACTAATTTGGGAACTGCTTCTTAAGGTAGACGCTTCACTAAGTTGAGCTGCTTCATTAAATTAAGACTGCTTCACTTATAAATGCTTCACTTATTTGACTCTTCCTTAGTTAAACTGCTTCCTATTGGGAAACTGCTTCACAAATTTTTAGACTGCTTCACTAAGTTGAGACGCTTCATTAATTTAAAAAACGCTTCACTAAGTGAGAGTTATGAAGCGCCTTTAGTTTAGCCAAGGCTAATTTAAAAGGGCAGCAAAAAATAAGATAAACAGGGGTATGACAGAAGCAAAATTTCCCGCCCCCTTCATCCAGGAGACAAGGTGTTGGCGGAAACCCAAACCCTGCCCACCTTGAAATTAGATTTGGGGGGACCTAGCAAATTGTAAGTAAATTATCTGATTTAAATTATTTTAATCCCCTTGATAAGACTTCAAAAAAAAACAAAAATTTCCCCACTTAAAACAATTAAAATCTTTTCATACAGCAGATGAAGGTCCCAGTAATGACTTTGATTTTTTGCAACCCATTTCTAAAATTAAATGTCAAGTTTCCCAAAAACTCTGTCCTCCTAAAGGCCCTCCCTTAAAAGGGTGGGCTATCTGAAGCTCAAGCAACAAGTTTAACTGCGCTTTAAGCAACCCTAAATTTTTTTTTTCGGATGTGCCAAAAAAAATTTGTTAGGTTACAGACGTAGATGGGGGAACTCAGAAACTCTATTAAACTCTCTCCCTACAGAGCTAACCCTAAAATGAAGCTACTCAGCGGAGGTAGAATTTCTTAGAGCTGGGTTAGGGGAGGAGTCTCTAGCCCAGGGGCTTCACCGTGCTCCTTTTGTTAAAAAAACTGATGGAGGTTATCGTATGTGTACAGACCCCGAAAGGTAAATGGGCCCAAATCACAGATGCTTCTCTTTTTCCTCGGCTGAATACAAATCGACTTTGGGGTAAGGTACTTTTGTGTCCAAGTTAATCTTTTTTAAAGTTACTACAGGTTCTTTGACGGATAAGCAAGGAGATCCCTGCCTCGAAATTTCCCAGGAGGTCATATCCAAAAACGTTACCCCCTTCGGAATGAAAAACCCCCCTTTTCATTCCAAAACTTATCCATCGGTTTTTAAAGGCTTGCAGGCACGGCAGCTTCCCTAGATGACATGTAGTTGTCTGAATTTGGATCAACACCTATTTAGGCTTAAGGCTCTCTTTGAGATTTTTCAGATTTCCCCCATTTAATTTAAAATTTATCTAAAAAACTTTTGGCCAGAAAAACTCTTTTTTTCCTAGGCCATGAATTTAATAGGGGGAAAGTTGCTAAAAAAATTTACTAAATTTCTTGCCAAAAAGATTACCCATTCCCCATGATAGGAAATTACTGTAAAAAAATTTCGTTTTTGTACCCTTTCCTTACCTCTTTAGCAATCAAGAATGTCAAATGTTTTTTACGAAAGCAAAAAGATTTTTGTGTAACCCATTTGTACCCACCCTTTTTGTCCCCAGACATCTCCAAACCTTTCCTTTACAGGTTGGCTTGGAGTCGGGGTTTGGGAGTAGAGCAAGACGTGGACGAGGGTTCGCCTGTAGCATTCTACTCAGCCCAGCCGCTCCAGAGGGCTTACTCACTATCGAAAAAAAACCCTCGTGCTGGTATGGCTTTGGGCACTTCGATGTTTCGGGGGCCCAACTTCGCAGTGGTCACTGTCTATAGAAACCCACAACCCCAGTAAAATTCCAAGCCTGAAGAACCACAATACAAGGCTCATGAGATGGAGCTACGAGCAACCCTTTTCTTTAAAAAAATTCACATTGCCGGCAAAGAAAATAATTTTGGCAGATACATTATAAAGAGTTTTTTAGGTTAGGATGTGTTAGGGACCTGTAGTAACCTTTTTAGCTTTATTTTGCCCCCTTGTGTGGGTTTTTTCTTTTTTAGTGAGGGGACAGGGGCTACCATCCCCCCCGTCTGGACCTTGTTACCCCCTATGTCTGCTGTCTTGCTCTATTTTAAGTTTGGTTTTGTGTTGTGAATAAAGGACCTAAAGTTGTAGGTTGAGGGGAAAAGGGGTCCATTATTGGCCATGGTGGTTCCTTTTACCAGGGGAGGGGAACCTAATCCTGAGCCCCTCGGGGGGGGGGGTTGGCATGAAAAGATACGTAACCTTTATTGGGCACATTACACAACCTCACTGAAGGCATCTCCCCCAACCACGAACCAGGTGCAAGGGAAAACGAGGGGCCCCCCTCGTTCAATCATACCCAGGTTCCAGCCAATTTGAAAAAAGGGTTTTGGTAATGAAAGGGTTTTTGTGGGTCCACACACCTGTCTCCCTTGTCTTTCCCCATTCTGAGCTGTTAAGCAGGCTGTTTCCTAAACGTCTTCCCCCTTTGCTTCCGGGAGGCACTAAACCTATTTTGTACATGTGTACAAGTGTACATAATTCTTCTAACATGGTGAAGGATAAGTAAGCAAAAGTTTTTCTGCTGTTTTATTTTGCTCCCTTTTACACCCAGGAAAACAGGCCTTTGGGACTCCGGGTTTAATAGTAAGCGAAAATTAAAGTTAAGACTGCACATTAAGTTAAGACTGCTAATTAAAAAAGACTGCTACTTTAAAGTTAAGCCCTGCACTTAAGTTAAGACTGCACATTAAGTTAAGACTGCTCTTTAAGTTAAGACTGCTCATTAAGTTAAGACTGCTACATTAAGTTAAGACTGCTTATTAATTTAAAAAATGCTTCATTAATTTAAAGACTGTACATTAAGTTAAGACCTTCTTAAGTTAAGATGCTACTTTTATTTAAAGATGCTACTTTAATTTAAGACTGCTACATTAAGTTAAGCGCACTTTAAGTTAAGACTGCTACTTAAATTAAGACTGCTTCATTAAGTTAAGACTGCTACTTAAAGTTAAGACTGCTACATTAAGAAGACTGCAAATTTAAGTTAGACTGCTCTTTAAAGTTAAGACTGTTTCTTAATTTAAACTGCTAATTAATTTAAGACTGCTACATAAGTTAAGCGCTTCATTAAGTTAAAAACTGCTACATTAATTAAAGACTGCTACTAAGTTAGACTGACATTAAGTTAAGATGCTAAAATTTAAGTTAAGACTGCTACTTAAGTTAAGCTGCTACTTTAAAGTTAAGACTGCTACATTAAAGTTAAGAAAAATTCGTGACAAAGTTATTACTATGTAAAAAACTGAAGTGAAAATTTTGGGTTAATATTACGGGGCCTAACTATAAGATACAGAAATAAATCCCATGTTAAACATAAAGTTCAAACCAGTTTAAGAATAACAAAGTGTAATAATGAGTTCATTACCGGTGTTGCTAACTAAATAACGTTTAATAGGGGGTTTTTTAAGAGTATTACTTTGGTTAAAAAAAAACCGGACAATTTTGCGTTTTACGATTAATTGCCAATTTCTTCTTTTTTACAACCTAGGTTTTTGGGACTACTTTTAAGGGGGATGGTTGGGGGAACCCCTGCGGGGGTCCCAATCCCTCCCTCACCCCTCAATCAGTCCCTCCTAAGAATCTCCCTCATGGTCTTCTCCCTTACACCTACCCCCTTAAATTTACACCCTACCCACTTTCTTTTTTTTTTTTCTTTACACAGGGTTTTAAAAAGGTTAAGGACCCCCACTTTTTTGGCAAGTATTTACGGGTTAAGATTATTAACTTTATTGGCAACCCAAAAAAAGCTGTTACCTACACAGCTCATTTGAAAGAAATTTTTTATTGCTATGAAATAAAAATGGGGAACAGGATGAAGTTGGAGCCATCTGGGGGCCCAGCATTTCATGTGATCAACTGACTTTATCTCGTTGACATCATTACTGCAAAGTGTTCCATACTGAGTCATCCTGGGTTATGATTCAGTGGGGTGATTTCTGGGGAAGGTACAGCCAAGTGAAGTTGCTGTTTCTGCCCGTCTGGGGGAAAAAAAATTTTTTCACGCTGTCCTCCGCTCACCCCCTTTTTTACACTCTCCTTCACACTCTGTTCTCTCGAACACTGTTTTTCTTGAAACATTTTTCTAGATACAGGGTTACCTATGACACACTGTTATATATAACACATTTTTTTTCTATGACCACGTTTCTATGAAAACAATTACCTATGACACAATTTTCACTTTCACAGTTTTATATCGTACCAAATTATCTATGAACAAAGTTACAATGACACTGATATCTTGCACTGGTTATCATGACACATTTGTTATCTATGCACACTGTTACTAGACAAACAGTTACCCATGGGGACCAAAATTACTTTTGGGACAATTATCTATGACACACAGTTTTCATGCACACATTATCAATGTGCACATATCATGACCCATCATCATGACACCGGTTATCTATGACACACGTTATCTATGACACACGTTTTTCTAGAAACACGTTATCTATGACACACGTTTTTTATGAACAAGTTATCTTGACAACAGCATCTATGACACACGGTTATCTATGACACACATTACTAGACACACGTTTTCTATACACACTCATCTATGAAACGGTTATTTATGAACACAGTTTTCTATGACACACAGTTATCTATGACACACAGTTATCTATGACACACAGTCATCTATACACAAAAGGTTATCTATGAACACATTTTTTTTGACTCACAGTTATCTATGACACACAGTTATTTGACACACAGTCATCTAGACACACAGTTTTTTATGACACAGTCATCTATGACCCCAAGGGTTTTTATGACACACAGTTACTATGACCACAGTCACTAGACCACAGTTATCTATGACAACAGTTAAACAAAGACAAGGTTATTAAACACAGTTATCTACGCACGTTTTTCTATGACACCAGTTATCTATGAACACAGTTACATGAAACAGTCATTTGAACACAGTTATCTATACACAGAGTTATCTATGCACACATTTTTTCATGACACACAGTCATTTGACACACGGTTAACTATAACACAGTTATCTTTAAAACACAGTATCTATGACACACAGTTATCTATGACACAAAGGGTATCTATGACACACAGTTATCTATGACACACGGTTATTCTATGACACCGGGTTTTCTATACACCAGTTTCAGCCACAGTTATCTATGACCAAAAGATATCTAACACACAGTTTTCTATGACACAGGTTACTAGACACACAGTTATCTATAACAAGTTACTTGAACCCCCAGTTATCATGACACACAGTCATCTATGACACACGTTATCAGACTCACAGTTATCTTGACACACATTTCTATGCACACAGTCATCTATGACACACATTATCTATGACACACAGTCATCTATGACCACGGTACTATGAAACCCCATTTTTTATGACAACATTATCTATGCACACAGTTATTATGACACACAGTCATCTAGACCACGGTTATCTATGAACACAGTTATCTAGCTCACAGTTATCTATGACACACAGTTATCTATGAAAAAATCATCTTTGACACACAGTTATAAAGACACCAGTCATTATACACACGGTTTCTAGACACCAGTTATCTATGACCACAGTCATCTATACACACAGTTATCTTGAACCCCCAGTTATTTGACCACGGGTTTTCTAGACACACTTTTTCTACGGGGCACAGTTATCTTGACACACAGTTACATGACACACGTTATCTATGACACACAGTTATCTAGACACCAGTCATCATACACACGTTTTTCTAGACACACAGTTATCTACACACACAGTTATCTATGACACATTATCTATGACAACAGTTATCTATGAACACAAAAATTATCTACACACACAGTTATCATCCACATTTATTATGACACCGGTTACTATGACACACGGTTTTCTATGACACACAGTTATCTATGAACACAGTTTATCTATACCACATTTTTCTCTGACACACATTATCTCGACACACAGTTTCTATGATACACAGTTATCACGACACACAGTTATCTTGACACACAGTTTTCTATACACACATTTTCATACCACAGTTATCATACCACAGTTAACTACGACACACAGTTATCTTGACCCAAACCCCAGTTATCTATGACACACAGTTATCTATGACACACAGTTATTAAAGACACACAGTTATCTATACACAAATTACTATGACACACATTACTATGACCACAGTTATCTATGAAACCATTATTACGCAACCCGTTATCTATGACACCAGTTTTCTATGCACACAGTTATCTATGCACAATTATCTATGACACACAGTTTCTTGACACACAGTTTTCTTGACACACATTATCTACGACAACAGTTATCTGCCACATTATTATGCCACAGTTATCACGAACACAGTTATCTAGACCCCAGTTTTTCTTGCACACAGTTATCTATGACACACAGTTTTTATGACACAATTACTGTTTCCCTTGGATTTGTTTAAATTTTGTTTGAAAATTGTGAACGATGTACTGACTGACTGACTGACGACTGACTGACTGATGACTGACTGACTGCTGCTGACTGACGACTGACTGACTGATGACTGACTGACAGCTCACACTCCAATTTTTAATTAAGCCAGATGAAAATTGGTTTTAAACCAACCATGCTTGAAGAAATTTTTTTTTTACAGTGCATTATATTATTATAATATTTTTTTATTATTATTTTTATTATTATTATTATAATTATTTTTTTATTATTATTATTATCATTAAAAATTTTTATAAGGGGCCTAGAAACCCAAAAACAGTGATGCTGATAAATTGGTAAGGTGGGTGGGTCAGGGGCTGAGTCTCAACCCAAAAGACCATACGTGGTCAGAGTCATTGTTCTGCCATCACTCCCGCTTGAAAAAAAAAAAAAATAAATTTTTCAAAGCTACAAGAAAAGAAATTCCAAAAAAAATTCTTGTTTTCAGACAAAAATAATAAAAACAGAAGGTAAACGCTGGCGCTCTTTTTCAGAATTAAATTCGAGGTTGGAAGTGAGGGGGGCAGCATATCACCGACTCCATACTAATACTGCTTATCCTCTTCCTCTCGGTTATTTGGAAAACAGAGTGGGATTTTAAAACCTTTTTGAAGGAGAACCTTTGAGGGAAATTTTTGGGGAAGTGCAATGCCCGCTCTTTGTAAGTGGAGGGCGAGCTACAGTGTGATGGTTCATTATTGAACCCCCGATACCATTCACTTTTTTCAAAAAAGGCTATATCGGTGGGGGTCGAGTGTGTTTTCTTTTTTGTTATCAGCCTTTTGGCAAGCGGTAATGGTTTTTTTAGAGATTTATTGGAAAAACTTTTAAAAAAAGCGTTAAGGGAACACAGAAAACAAAATTGATGAAGAAAAGAAATCCCCGGGGAGGCAAAAGGAAGGGGATCAAGGGGGAATCGAGATCATGTAACAAGGGTGCTAACAGAACAACCTGGTCGAGGGGAGGCATGGCTCACCTGGGCTGGGGGGATGGGAAACGGGAAACCTGTTAGTGTATGAATATTTATTTGTATAATGTTTTTGTGGATAACACTTTTGCGGGACGGCCCGATTACCTCAAACTCCTCTTCATCTTCCATCGTTCTTGTCTGACTGACTGAAAAATCACTGGGAGGGAAACGTTTTCCCCAAAAAAAATACCCAATTTTGCACAAGTATTCATTCTTTAACTTTTCTGTTGGTTTTCTAAACCATTTCCATCTAATATTTATTTTAAATAAAGGAGTTGTGGAGGGGTTGTTATCACCCAAAAACCCAAACTATTGCATAGAAGCAGCGCATCGTTTTTCTAAAGGCAAATGGTCTTCCCCAGAATGCAGTACACACATGTGCACTAAACACACACACACAAAGCACAACAAAAGACCCCACAAACCCCACACACAACCACAACACACACACCACACACACACACACCACACAAACACACACACCACACAACAAACACACCACACACACACACAACACCCACACACCCACCACACACACCCAAACCCCAACCATGATCCGCAGGAGAAAGCACGGCTTGAGAGGCAAGCAGGGGTTCCCGGGTGTGTACCCCGATCGAGACAGAACACAGGACGAAAAGGAAAAACATAAAGAGAAGTTCAAAAACGAAAGGGGAAATGGGAGGAAAAGAAAAAGGGAGCAGAATAAACCCCGGATCAAATGGGAAAGGCAAGCAAATCCCCCCGAAAAACCGCAGAAGGACTCCGCCCACACCCCCAGGCAACGAACAATCCAAAACCAACCTACACACCCATCCCTCTGTTTCCCCCCCCCCGCACACAGTTACAGTATTTGAACAGAAGTTGAAGGTTTGGGACACAAATGCAATGGTTTAAAGAATAAAAATGAGGAAGAAAGAAAGAATTATGAGAAGTCCCCAGACTCAAACAGTTTTCAGAAATAAGAACATAAGAACAAAAAAAGGGGGAACATGCAGGAGGCCTGCTGGCCCCCTACTAGGCAGGGCCTTTCAATTATCCCCCTAAAAAAACATTTTCCCAACCCCTTTTTTAATGCTACCCAAGAATAACTCTATGTAAAGTCCCCCCAAATCCAACCCCTTCCACTCATGTACTTATCCAACCTAGATTTGAAACTCCCAAAGTCCAGCCTCAATAACCCAACTAGGTGACTGTTTTCCCCTCACAACTACCCTAATTTCCAAAACCCAAAATTTCCCATTCCTTTCTAAATCTAAACTTATCTAATTTAAAACCATTTCTGCGGGTTCCTCTTTGGAAGACATCCTCAAGACCCTTTTTAAAAAATCCCTTTTTAATACCTATTTCCCTTTTACACTTCGATCGGTCTCCCCCATTCTTCGTTACAATTTTGTCTTAAGAGTCTTCAAAACTTTCTTTATAAGGGAAAATTTTTGATGCTATGATTAATTAGTCATCCTACGCTGAATGTTTTCTAACGAATTTATGTCCATTTTGTAAAAGGGACCAGAACTGACTGCATAATCAAAGGGGAGGCCTTTCAAAGATTAAAAGCTGCAGTATGACCCGACTTTTGTTGCTTTTACTTCTTTTATAAATCCCAGTAATCATTTGCCTTATTACGTAGCTTGGGATTGCTGTCTTTATCCAGGGCTTCACCGTGCACCTTTTTAAAAAAACGATGGAGGTTATCGTATGTGTACAACACCGTAAGGAAATGAGGTCAAAATCACAGAGCTTACTTCTTCCTCGGCTGAATACTAATCGACTTTGTGGGTAAGGTACTTTTGTGCCAGTTAGATCTCTTTAAAGGTTACTATCGGGTATTTTTGACGGATAAGGCGAAGGAGATCCCCCCTTTCGAAATTCCAGGAGGTCATTATAAAATTACGACCTCCTTGGGAATGAAAAACCCCCTTTTTCATCCAAAACTTACCATCGGGTTTTTTAAAGGCTCAGGCACGGCAGCTTACCTAATGAATCGAGTTGTCTGATATTTGGATCAACCCCTTTTGGCTTAAGGCTCTCTTTGAGATTTTTCAGTTTTTCCATTTAACTGTAATTTATCTAAACCTTTTGGCCCCAAAAACTTTTACTTTTCTAGGCCAGAATAATAGGGGGAAAGTTGCTCCAAATTTACTAAAGTTCTTGCCATTAAAATTCCCATTCCCCCATGATAGGAAATTACTGTAAAAAAATTTCAATATTGTAGCCTCCTTACCTCTCTTAGCAATCACAGAATGTCAAGATGTTTTTACCGAAAGAAAAAAGAATTTTGTGAAACCCCTTTGTGTACCCATCCTTTTTGTCTCCAACATCCCAAACCTTTCCTTACGGGTTGTGCTTGTGAGGGGGGGTTTGGGCAAAAAGAGAGACTGGACGGGGGGTTCAGCCTGTACATTCTACTCCCAAGTTCCAGCCGCCCAGGGGCTTACTCTACTACGAAAAAAAACCCCTCGTGCGGACTGGTTTTGGGAGCACTTCGATGTTTACGGGGGGCCAACTTCGCAGGTGGTCACTGTCTTAGTAACCCCCAACCCCCCCGTATACCCCAAAAGCCATGAAGAACCACAATACAAGGCTCATGAGATGGAGTCTACGACGCAACCCCCTATTTTTTAAAAAAATTTTACACATTCCGGCAAAGAAAATAAGTTGGCAATACATTACAAGAGTATTTTAGGTTTTGGATTGTTGGGGACCTTAGTAACCTTTTTAGCTTATTTTGCCCCCTTGGTGGGTTTTTTTTTTTTTTAGGAGGGGACAGGGGCTACCATCCGCCCAGTCGGGCCTATGTTGCCCTACTGTCTGCTGTTTTGCTCAGTTTAGATTTTTTGGCTTTGTTTGTGAAAAAAGCGGTTTAAGATTTTTATGGTGAGAGGAAAGGCGGCCCATTATGGGGTGCCATGGTGGTACCGTTCCCATGGGGGGTGGGAACCTAATCCTAGCCCCTCGGGGGGGGGGTTGGGCATGAAAAGGGTACTAACCTTTTTTTCGGCACATTACAAAACCCTCACAAAAGGCACTCCCCCAACCACGAACCGGGTGCTAAGGGTAAACAGGGGGCCCCATCTTCATCATACCCAGGTTCCAGCCAAAAGAAAAGGGTTTTGGAAACGCAGAGGTGTTTGGGTACCACACCCCTGTCTGCCCGTCACCCATCTAAGCTGTTAAGCACGGTCTGCTCTCTAAACGTCTATCCTGCCTTGCTACCGGGGAGTGCATAATACCTTTTGTTGTACATAGGTACAAGTGACATAATTCGTCCAACAGGGTAAAGGAAAAGTAAGTCAAAATTTTTTCTGCGTGTTTTTTTTGCTCCCTTTTACACCCGGGGAAAACGGGTTTTTGGGGACCCGGGGTTTTAATAGTAAGCGCTACATTAAGTTAAACTGCTACATTAAGTTAAGACTGCTACTTAATTAAAAAACTGCACAAAAATTTAAAAGACTGCTACATTAAGTTAAGACGCACTTTAAATTTAAAGACTGTTTCATAATTAAGACTGCTACATTAAGTTAAGACTGCTACTTAAGTTAAGACTGCTTCTTAAGTTAAGACTGCTTCATTAATTAAGACGCTCTTAATTTAAGACTCTTCTTTAAGTTAAACTGCTACATTAATTAAGATGCACTTAAAAAATTAAAGACTGCTACAAAAGTTAAGCTGCTAAAATTAAGTTAAGACTGCTACAAATTAAGACGCTTCTTTAAGAAAGCGCACTTTAAAGTTAAACTGCAACATTAAGAAGACTGCTACTTTAAGTTAAGACTGCCATTAAGTTAAGACTGTTTCTTAAGTTAAACTGCACATTAATTAAGACTGCTAAAAAAAAGTTAAGACGCTTCATTAAGTTAAGACCTGCACATTAATTTAAAACTGCACATAATTAAGACTGCTACTTTAAAAGTTAAGACTGCACATTAATTAAGACTGCTACTTAAAGTTAAACTGCTACTTTAAAGTTAAGACTGCTAAAATTAAGTTAAGAACATCTCTGACAAAGATTACTATTGAAACGAATCTAATATTGTTAATATTACGAGTCACTAAAAACAGATACAGAAATAAACCCCCTATGTTTAAACAAACAGTTAAAAACCAGTATAACGAATAACTAACGTGTAATAAGCAGTTCATTCCCGGGTGTTGCTCACAAAATAACGATAAAGGGGGTTTATTAAGAGTATTACTTTGGTTTCAAAAAAAAACGCAGACAATGTGGTTTTACTTTTTTTAATTTGCCAATTTCTTCTTTTTACAACGCTGAGGGTTTTTGGGGACTACTTTTAAGGGGGAGGGTTGGGGGGGAACCCTAGCAGGGAACCAACCCCCCTCACCCCTCACTCAGCCCTCCTAAGAATCTCCCTCATGGTCTTCCCCTTACATCCTCACCCCTTAAATTACCCCTACCCATTTTTCCCTCTTTTTTTTTTTTTTTTACACGGGGGTTTGAAAAGGTAAGGATCCCACTTTATTGACAAGCTTTTACGGGGAAGATTAAAACTTTTTTGGGCAACCAAAAGCGTTACCTACACACTCATTTGAAAGCATTTTATTGAAAAGAACATACAAATGGAACAGGATGAAGTTGGAGCCCTGGGGGCCAGCATTTTCAGTGATCAACTGTTTTATCTCGTTGACATCATTATCTGACAAGTGTTCCATACCGAGTCATCCTGGGATGTAAAAATTCAGATGGGTGATGTTTGGGGAAAGGGGACAGCCAAGTGAAGTTGCTCTTTCTGCCCGTCTTGTGCATAAAACTTGTTCCCCGCTGTCCTCCTCCCCCCTCTCTTCAACTCTCCTTCACACTCTTTCTTAGACACACTGTATCTTTGACCACAGTTTTCTAGAACAGTTTCCTATGACACACGTTATATTAACCATTTATTATCTATGACACACGTTATCTATGACACACAATTTCCTATGACACAAGTATCACATACACAGTTTTATATACTTTCCAGTTATCTATGATACAAATTATCAATGACACTGATATCTATGACACTGGTTTTTCTAGACACATTTGTTATCTAGCCACACGTTACATGCAAACATTACCTATGGGACCAGTTACTTATGGCACAATTTTCTATGACACACAGTTTTCTATGACACACAGTTTCAATGAGCACATTATCTATGACGCCATCATCTATCACACGGGTTTTCTATACACCGTTATCTATGACTAAAAGTTATCAGACACACGTTATCTAGCACACAGTTATTTATGAAACACAGTTACAGACACACACATCTATGACACACGGTTATCTATGACACACATATCTAGACACACAGTTTTCTATACACACAGTCATCTATGACACACGGTTATTTATGACACCAGTTTTCAGACACACAGTTTTCTATGACACACAGTTTATCTTGACCACAGTCATCATCCACGGTTATCTATGAAACCCCATTATCTTGACTCACAGTTATCTATGACACACATTTACTTGACACACAGTCACAGACACACAATTTTTCTATACAACAGTCACTATGACCAACGGGTTTTTAGACACCAGTTTTTCTATGACCACAGTCACTTGACACACAGTTATCTATGACACACAGTTTTCAGACACCTTATCTTTTACACACATTTCTACGACACATTTTTCTAGACAACAGTTTACTATGACACACAGTTACTATACCACAGTCATCTAAACACACATTATCATACACAGAGTTATCTATGCACACGTTTTTTCATACACACAGTCATCTAGCACACTTAAAAAATACCCAAAAATTTCATACACACCCGTATCTTGAAAACCAGTTATCTAGACACAAAGATACTATGACAAACCCGTTTTCTAGACACACGGTTTTTTCTAGACCCGGTTATCTAGACACACGTACAGCCCCGTTACTGGAAAAACAGAAAATTATTACCACTTACATGACACACGACTATACACCAGTTATCTATGAACACAGTTACAGACACCAATTATCATGAACACAGTCATCTATACACACAGTTATCATACTCACAGTTATCTAGACACCAGTTTTCTATGACACACAGTCATCTATGACACACTTTTCTATGACACCAGTCATCTAGACCCCGGGTTTTCATGAACCCATTTCTATGACACACAGTTATCTATGCAACAGTTACTATGACACACGTCATCTAACCACGGTTACAGAACCGTTATTATGACCACAGTTTCTATACCACAGTTATCTAGACACACAGTCATCATGACACACAGTTATCATGACACCATCACTATACACACGTTTCTATGACACCAATCTATACACACAGTCATTATAACACAGTTATCTATGAACCCAGTTATCTATGACACACGGTTACATGACACACATTTTTCACGACACATTACTATGACACCAGTTATCAAGACACACATTTTCTTGACACACGTTACATGCACCAGTCATCTGACACACAGATCTAGACACACATTTTCTACGACACACTTATCAAAACACACTTTTTCATGACACACAGTTTCTATGACCACATTACACGACACACAATCTAGCCCCCAGTTTAATCAGACCACGGAACTTGACACCCCGGAACATGACACAAAAGTTTTCTATGAAAAACCCGTTTTTCAACCACAACCTGACCACATTTTTTCACGAACACAGGCAGATCCTACGAACACCAGTTATCTAGACACACATTTTCATACACCATTTTCTTGACACACAGTTACCATGACCACATTTTCACGACACACAGTTTCTTTCACACATTATCTTTGACACACAGTTATCTATGACACACAGTTATTATGCACCAGTTACTAAGACACACAGTTATCTATGACACCATTACTATGACCCAGTTATCATAAACCATTACTACGACCCAGTTTTTCTATGACACACAGTTATCTATGACACACAGTTTTTCTAGACAACAGTTTCTATGACACACAGTTATCTATGACACACAGTTTTTCTAGACACACATTACACGACACACAGTTACTAGACACACCCGTTATCAAAAAAACCCCCAGATCACACACACAGTTATCATGACACCATTATCTAGACCCAGTTATCTATGAACCAGTTACTAGACCAAATTTCTTTCCTTGGATTTTTTTAAAAAAGTTTTTAAAAGGAACGATGTACGACGACTGACGACGACTGACTGACTGACTGACTGCGACTGACTGCCTGACGACGACTACGCGACGACTGACGACAGCTCACACCCAAAAAAATTAAGACTCAGAGAAAAATGATTAAGCCCAACCATGCTTGAAGAATTTATATTTTACAGGCATTATTTTATTATTTAATAATTTTTTTTTTTTTTATTATAATTATTATTATCATTAAATTTTTAATTTATTTTTACATTAAAAAATGTAAGGCCTAGAAACCAAAATCTGATGCGACAAATTGGTCAAGGGGGCTGGGTCGGACTGAGTCCAACCCAAAAGCCAAAGTGGGCAGAGTCATTTTTCTGCCCCACTCCCGCTTGAAAATATAAAAAAATAACATTTTTTTAAAACTACAAGAAAACCCGAAATTCCAAAAAAAATTTTTTGTACAGCAGAAAATAATAAAAACAAAGGGAAACGCTGGCGCTCTTGCAGAATTAAATTGAGTGTTGGAAGCTGAGGTGGGGAGCTCATCACCGCCCATATAATACTGCTTACCTTTCCTCTCGGTTAATAGGGAACAGCGAGTTGGATTTTTAAACTCTTTTTTTAAGGGAACCTTTGAGGTCGTGGGGGGAATGCAATGCCTGCTCTTTTAAGTGGAGGGCGAGGGACAGTGTGATGGTTCATTTTTGAACCCCGAACCATTCACTTTTTTTTCCCAAAAAAGGCTATACGAGGGTCGAGTGTGGTTTTCTTTGTGTTATCAGCCTTTATGGCAAGCGGTAGATTTTTTTTGAAATTTTTGGAAACTTTTAAAAAAAAGGACGTTGAAGTGAACACAGAAGACAAAATGATAGAGAAAAGAAGTCCAAAAGAGGCAAAAGTGAATGGCAGATCAAGGGGGGAATCGATGACATGTAACAAAGGTCCCTAACGCAACAACCGGCGGGGAGGCATGGCTCACACTGGGCTGGGAGGGAACACGGGAACCTGTTTGGTATGAAATTTTTTGTGTATAAAGTTTTTGGGAGTCAACATTGTGCAGCCTGGCTGATTACCTCAAACTCCTCTTATCTTCCATCGTTCTTTTCCCGCCCTGGGCTGAAAAAATCACTGGCAGGGAAACTTTCCACAAAAAAAAATACCCAAAATTTCACAAGTATCTCATTCTTTAACTTTTCTGTTGGTTTTCTAAACCATTTCCATCTAATATTTATTTTACAAAGGATTGGGGTTTTGTTATCACCCAACCTAAACTATTTCATATGAAAACGCATCGTTACTAGAGGGAAGTGGTCTTCACAGACAACATGACCACAGTGCCAAACCACACAAACCCCCAAAAGCACAAACAAACGCACACCACCACACCACCACCACCACACACACACACACCCCCACACACACCCACCACACACACACCCACACACAAAACACACACACACCACACACCCACACACACACACACCACCCCCAAACCCCCAACCCGAACCATGATCCGCAGGAAAAGCACGGCTTTAGAGGAACAGGGGTTCCGGTTGTGTACCTCATCGAGAAGAACACAGGACAAAGGAAGACATAAAGAGAAGTTTAAAAACGAAAGGAGAAATGGAGAAAAGAAAAAGGGAGCAAATAACCCAGGGTCAAATGGAAGGAAAAAGCACATCCCCCAGAAACACCTGCAGAAGGCTCCAGCCAGACACCCCCAAGGCAAAGAACAACCAAACCAACCTCACACACCGATCCCTCTGTTTCCCCCCCCCCCACACGTTTCAGTATTTAAAAAGAAGTTAAGGTTTGTACCAAAAGCATAGGGGGGGGTTTAAAGAATAAACAGAGGGAAAAACAAAAAGAATAAAGGAAAATCCCCAGACATCAAAGCAGTACAGAACATAAGAACATAAGACATAAGAAAGAGGAACAGCAGGAGGCCTGCTGGCCCATACTAGCAGTCCTTAATTCAATCCCACTAACAAACATTTACCCAACCCAATTTCAATGCTACCCAAGAAATAAGCTCTGATGTAAAGCCCACTCAAACCAACCTTCCACTCATGTACCTTATCCAACCTAGATTTGAAACTACCCCAAAGTCCTAGCCCAAAACCCAACTGGGAGACTGTTCCCTCACAACTACCCTTTCCAAACCAATACTTCCTATTCCTTTCTAAATCAAAACTATCTAATTTAAAATCCTTTACTGCGGTTCTCTTTTGGAGAAAATCCTCAAACCTTATAATATCCCCTTTATTAATACCTATCTTCCATTTTATACACTTCGATCAGGTCCCCCTCTTCTTCGTCTACAATGAATGTACTTAAGAGTCTTCAATCTTCTTCATAAGAAATTTCTGATGCTATGTATTATTATGTCACCTACGCTTGGTTTTCTAACGAATTTTATGTCCATTTTGTAATAGGGAGACCAGACTGAGCTGCAAAATCAGGTGAGGCCTTACTATTATAAACTGCGTATGACCTCTGACTTTGTTGCTTACACTTCTTGAATAAACCCAGTAATATTTGCCTTATTACTACTTAGCATTGCTGTCCTTGTTTAAGTTGCTGCCACATAACCCCCAAGTCCTTTTCGCAATCTTATGCTAAGTTTACATTCATTTTTTTTATAAGTACTAGGTTATGGCACTCCCAACTTCAAACTTGCACTTATCTACATTAACTGAAATCTGCCATTTTTCTGACCAGAATAGAGTTTGTTTAAATCCTCCTGAAGTTTCCTAACATCACTTTTAAACAATTATCCTACTATCTTTGTGTCAACGGCGAATTTTGCTCTTATCACTAGTAATTCCCTCATCAAGATCATTGATATATATTATAAACAACAACGGCCCAAGACTGATCCCTGTGGAACGCCACTTGTTACAGATCCCCCCACTTCGGATTTAACCCCATTTATGGACACTCTCTGCTTCCTGTCAGTGACCATGACTCGATCCACGAGAGCATTTTTTCCCCCCCAATGCCATGGGCTGCCACTTTCTTTAACAGTCTATGGTCGGAACCTATCAAAAGCCTTACTAAAATCTAAGTAAATAATATCAAATTCTTTATTGTGGTAAACAGCCCAAAAGCTTTACTAAAGAAAGTTAATAAATTAGTTAGACAAGACCGGCCTCTTGTGAATCCATGCTGAGTACATTAATCAAGCTATGTTTATCGAGATGGCTTCTTATAATCTCAGCTATAATTGACTCTAGTAATTTGCCTACAATTGAGGTCAGGCTTATTGGGCGGTAATTGACGGTAACGACTTGCCCCCCTGTTTTAAAAATAGGAGTTACATTAGCCATCTTTCCACATATCAGACACTACACCTGTTTAAAAGAGATAAATTAAAAATATTAGTTAATGGTTCACAGAGTTCCATTTTGAAATTCCTTAAGAACCCTTGAAAAAACCTCATAAAGACCCGGCGACTTATTTTGCTTCAGTCTGTCTATCTGCCTCACAACCACTCACTAGTGACTGGATGTTACATAATTTATCTTCTTCTAGCCCACGTAAAATTAAATTACTGGAATATTGTTATGTCTTCCGTGTAAAAACTGAGAGAAAATAATTATTTAAAATCAAGCACATTTCATTCTCATTGTCAGTAAGGTGCCCATATTTATTTTAAGGGGACCTATCTTTATCTCTAACTTTTGTTCTATAGACCTGGGAAAAAAAATTTTTGGTTAGTTTTAGAATCCCTAGCAACTTTAATTTCATAGTCCCTTTTTGCTTTTCTTATCCCCTTTTTAATGTCCCTCTTAATGTCAATATACTGATTCATAAGATGACCCTCACCTCTTTTGAACGCCTATAAATTCCTTTCTTATGCCCTAGTAGATATTTGAGCCTATTATTCATCCATTTTGGGTCATTTCTATTTGATCTAATTTCTTTATATGGGATAAACGCTCTTTGAGCAGCATGTAAGTGTTTTAGAAAACTGTCATATTGATAGCTCTCTTCGTTACCCCCCAGTCAACAGAAATAATGTTCTTTAAGCCCATCGTAATCTGCTAAGCGAAAAACTGGGACTGTTACTGAGTTATCGCTACTATCGTACTTCCATTCAATGCTAAATGTAATTGATTTGTGGTCGCTAGCACCCAGTTCCTCTGAAATTTCCCAAATTATTTAAAAAGGATTCATTGTTTGCCATAACTAAGTCAAGCAGGTTATTTCCCCTTGTAGGTTCTGCACAAACTGCTTCAAAAAACAATCCTGAAATACTTCTAAGAAGTCGTACGATTCTAAATTCCCAGTCAAGAAAATTCCAATCAACATGACTAAAGTTAAAGTCTCCTAGAATTACTACATTATCGTGCCTTGTGGCCTTAACAATTTCCTCCCATATAGTATTTCCCTTGGTCCCTATTTTAAGTTAGGGGACGGTATATCACTCCTAAAATCAGTTTTTTTATGCCCCCTGAAAATTCATCCAAACAGACTCTGTATGTGTTACTTCAGACTTAATACCCGTTTTAAGCAACAAATTCAAGCGATCTCGGACGTACAATGCCACCCCACCCCCCCTCCCAATACTTTTATCTTCTTGGAAAAATTTAAAAAAACCCCGAATAAGACATTCCGCAGGCATGTCCCGACTTTTTGAATTAAACCACTCTCAGTTTAAGGCAAATACATCAAAGTTACCTACACTAAGCAACAAACATCTCAACTCGTCCATCTTATTCCAGCAACTACGGCAATTAGCAAATAAACATTGAAAGACCCTCCTTTCTCTTTACCCTTCCTGCTCATTTCTATTTTCACTAAACCTATTACCGCTTTATCACCCAAGGCCCTGCTTTTCAATATCTATCTCGTTCTTATTATTACTATTCCCCTAGAACTCGTAAATTACTACACGGGACTTCACTGTTTTCCTGCCAAAACCCATACCACTAACTATTCCTAGTTTAAAGTCCTAACTGCTCCCTCCACTGCAGTTGCCAGTGGGTCCCACCCCACACCTAAAAGTGAACCCCATCCCTAGCATACATGTCAAATTTTTGCCATAGAAGGGTCCCAGTTGTCAATGAAAAGTTACCGCATTTCCTTACAGTATTTGTCCAGCCAGCAATTGACACCAATTGCCTGGAAAAACCATTTACTTACCAACTCCCCCCCTTGGCAAAATACCACATATGAGAGGTTCCCACCCTTTCTTCTAATTATTTTTAAATTGCTGACCATACCTGCTAATCAGGTCCTCACTCCTACGTCTGCCAACATCGTGCTCCAGCACTGAACAGTAATAATTGCCCTTACCTCTCATGAGTCACCAGACGGCTAACAATATCCTCATCCCAGCCCAGGAAAGCAAACTCTCTGTCCCTACCCTGTCCTTCAAGGAACGCCCCATCCATATACCTAACTTGGCTATCCCCAACAACAAAAATATTCTACCTCCTTAATGTCTTCGTCGTGTCGTTCCAGTAGTCAACTCACATCGTTCGGGGAGCCTGAGAATGTATTGGATGTTTCCACAACTTTTCCCGGCAGCTCTTTCTTCTCGCGTTCTACTTTCCATCGTCTTCTTGATCGCAACTTCTTCCCTGCTGTCCGGCCACGACCAGTTTTCTTGACCTAGACTCAAAACAGGAGGACTACTAAAGAATCTTCTTGTTTCTCCTCGGTCAATCGCCGAATTTCCAAATTTGCAACCTCAAATCTTCCTTAAGGTTGGTAAAGGTTGCTCGATGAGAGGCATCTTGCTTCAATTCTAAGAGCCGGGGGCCCAAACAAAGGGCTTCACAGAGCCAAGTACACGGAAACACTGCGCAAATGCCAACTCCCAAACAGGAGCTACTGCGCACACGTCCGCCACGGCCCAATAGCGAGACAATAACAGATGCAATCTTCCCACAAGGATACCAAAATCATGAGGAAAGATTAGAAGGGCAGGGGGAGGTGGGGTTGCTAAAGTTCGTAAAAAACAGTTTGGGAAATTCAGAAAATGGAAGGCATAGAAGAGACGGGAGAAAGAGACTACATAGCAGGGACAAATTCAGTCTGGGGAACAAAGTGGCTTGCAGTGATGTATAATCCACCACAGAATTTGCAGGAGGCCAAGAGAGGAATATGAAGAGAGCAACAGAGCAATTGGTGGACACATTTTGCTGAGGTGGCAAGAAGACTCATTCCAACAGAGCAAAGTTGCTGGTTATGGGGATTTCAACCACGGGGAGATCGACTGGGAAAACCGGAGCCACATGGGGGTCCCGAAACATGAAAACCCCAGGATGTTGGACGTGGTGCTGGAAAACCTCATGCACTAACATGTTAAGGACACTTACCAGAGTGAGAGGGGAGGATGAACCAGCAAGATTGGACCTTGTATTCACCCGGCAGCTCAGACATTGAGGAAAATCAAGTATGAGAGTCCCCTAGGAGCTAGCGACCACGTGGTTCTGTGCTTTGAATACATAGTAGAGCTGCGAGTGAGAGAATAACGGGAGTTGAATGGGAAAAGCCTGACTATAAAAGAGGGGACTATATAGGGTTCAAGAACTTCCTGCGGGAGGTCCAGTGGGACAGAGAACTGGCAGGAAAGCCATAAATGAAATGAGGAATATGTAACAACAAAATGCAAGGAGGCAGTGGAAAGGGTTTTTCCCAAGGCAACATAACAACGGGAAGACCGAACGAGCCCTGGTTTACCCGACGGTGTAAGGGAGGCAAAAACAAAGTGCAATAAGAATGGAAAAAGTGCAGAAGGCAGAGAACACACGAAAATGGGGAGATCACCCGCAGAGCCAGGAATGAGTATGCAGAGGTAAGGGGAAGGGGCCCAGCGACAGTATGAAAATGACATAGCATCGAGAATCAAGACTGACCCGAAACTGTTGTATAGCCAAATCAGGAGGAAGACAACAGTCAAAGACCAGGTGAATCAGATTAAGGACAAAGGTGGAGAACTCACAAGAAATGAACAGGGGGTATGGAGGAGCTAAAACAGGAGATTTAAGGAAGTTTTTACAGTAAAAGACAGGAAGGGCTGTGGGAAGACAGCACAGAAGGGAACATCAAGAGGAAATATACCAACAAGCGTTGGATGACATAACGAACAAACGAGGAGGAGGTGAAGAAGCTCTTAAGTGACCTTGACACCTCAAAGGCGATGGGTCCAACAACATCCCCCCCATGGGTCCTTAAAGAAGGAGCAGAGATGCTGTGCGTGCCTCAACCAAAATCTTCAACACATCCCTTGAAACTGGGCAACTACCTGAGAAATGGAAGACAGCTAATATAGTCCCCATATTTAAGAAAGGAAACAGAAACGAGGCAACAAACTACAGACCTGAGTCTCTGACATTATTGTCGCAAAGTCATGGAGAAGTTTAAATCAGGGGGAGATGGTCGAACACCTGGAAAGGAACAAGATTATAAATGAAAACCAGCATGGGTTTCATGAAGGCAAATCCTGTATCACAAACCTCCTGGAGTTTTATGACAAGGTAACAGAAGTAAGACACGAGAGAGAGGGGTGGGTAGATTTCGTTTTATCCTAGACGCAGGAAGGGCCTTTGACACAGTTTCCCCACAAGGGAAAAGTGCAGAAGCTGGAGGATCAGGGGCATGTAAAAGGGAGGCACTGCAATGGATAAGGGAATACCTGACAGGGAGCAGCAACGAGTCATGGTACGTGAAGAGGTATCACAGTGGGCGCCTGTTACGAGCGGGTCCCACAGGGGTCAGTTCTAGGACCAGTGCTATTTTGATATAGTGAACGACATGATGGAAGGAATAGACTCTGAAGTGTCCCCTGTTCGCAGATGAATAAGTTGATGATAAGAATTAAATCGACCCAGGATAGGCCGGACTGCAAAGAACCTGGGCAGGCTGGACATTTGGTCCAGTAACTGGCTTCTCGAATCAATCCAGCCAAATGCAAAGTCATGAAGATGGGGAGGGGCAAAGAAGACCGCAGACCCGAGTATAGGCCTAGTGGGCAAAACACAGACCTCACTCAGGAGAAAGACCTTGGGTGACCAAACACCGAGCACATCACCGGAGGCACACATCAACCAAATAACGCTGCAGCATACGGGCGCCTTGGCAAACCTAGAATAAACGTTCCTATAACCTTAATAAAGGAACGTTCAAGACACTGTACACTGTGTATGTTAGGCCCATACTGAAGTATGCAGCACCAGTCCTGGGAAACCCACACTTAGTCAAGCACGTCAAAAGTTAGAGAAAGTACAAAGGTTTGCCACAGGCTAGTCCCAGAGTTCAAGGGAATGTCGTACGAGGAAAGGTTAAGGGAAATCGGACTGACGACACTGGGGGACAGAAGGGTCAGGGAGACATGATAACGACATACAAGATACTGCGGGGAATAGACAAGGTGGACAGAGATAGGATGTTTCCAGAGAGGGGACACAGGGACAAGGGGTCACAACTGGAAGCTGAAGACTCAGACGAGTCACAGGGACGTTAGGAAGTAATTCTTCAGCCATAGAGTTGTCAGCAAGTGGAATAGCCTAGCAAGGAAGTAGTGGAAGCAGAGACCATACATAGTTTTAAGAAGAGGTTATGACAAAGCTCAGGAAGCAGAGAGAGAGAGGACCCAGTAGCGATCAGTGAAGAGGCGGGGCCAGGAGCTGAGTCTCGACCCCTGCAACCACAATTAGTTGAGTACAATTAGGTTGAGGGTGAGTACACACACACACACACACACACACACACACACACACACACCCACACACACTCACACACACACACACACACACTACACTCACACACACACACACACACACGCACACACCACTACACACACACACACACACACACACACACACACACACAACACACACACACACACACACTACATCACACACACACACCACACACTACACATCACACACACACACACACACACACACACACACACATACACCACACACACACACACACACACACACACACACGTACAACACACACACACACACACACACACCCACACACACACACACACACACATACACACACACAAATACACACACACACACACACACACACACACACACACACACACACACATACACACACACACACACACACACACACACACTCACACACACACACACACACACTACACACACACACACACACACACACACACACACACACACACATACACTCACCACACACACACACACTCACACACACACACATACACACACACACACCCGCCACACACACACACACACAACACACAACACACACACGCACACACACACACACGCACACACACACACACACACACACACACACACACACGCACACACACACACACACACCACACACACACACACACACACACACACACACCACACACACACACACACACACCCAACACACACACGCACACACACACACACACACACACAACACACACACACACACAAACACACACACACACACAAACACTTTTACACAAACACACACACCACATTTTACATGCACACACAAACCAGAAAACAAAGAAACCAAAAGCAAATGAGATTTACTTTTCCTGGCGATCAATTCTTGATTTAATTGGATTGCGCATTTCACACAGCGCACCAGTTTTTGTCATAACACTGCACCAGCAGAATCAGAAAAAAATACGCAAAATACTGGCAATTTGACAATATGCCGTAACGCAATATCGGTCGAATCATATCCTTAGTAATTTAAAGGTGCATGAAAGGGGGGCGTTGCAAATACAGCAACACAGTGTTGTCGTGTGCTGCCAGGTAACATGACCAACACAAGGATAAAAAAAATATTGCTGCATTTAATTCTGGCAATTTTCTGAAATGGAGCGAACAAAACCCCAAATTTGCATATTTTGGTTTTGGTGAAAATTTAATATAAAATATTTAAAAAAAAATTTTAGTACGAATACCCTTGATAAGGAAAACTGTCAGGGTTCTGAAACAGGATTATACATCGTTTAAAATATTTTTTTCAGTTTTTTGGCGGAATAAATTTGTTGATCTCCAGAACTAAAAGGACATTTTTATTCAAAGTGGGTTTCTTCTCTTCATTCCTGGGCTCTTCCCCCCTTTTCCCCTTTTCCTTTTTTTCCTCTGTATCTGCCTATCTTTCTCCTCTCTCTCTTCTTTCTTTTCTCCACCTCTTTTTTCTTTTCTGATCTCTGCCTCTCGGGAAGCTTATCCCTCCTCGGTCACGGGGTCTGTGACTGTTGTAATGTTGTCGGGGTCTTTTTTTTCCCCCGTCATTGTCGAAAGGTCGTCAGGTCTTCATGCTCCCAATGATTGTCGTTGGGTTTCAAATCTTTTTCCCCCAGCCATTGTCGTAAGGTCTCGGGGCTTAAAGTCTCCTAAATGTCGGGATTGTCAGATCTTTATTTCCCACAGTGATTGTTTAGGTTGTCAGGGTCTTCAAGCCCTCCAGTTACTGGGCAGTGTTGTCGGGGTTTTCATGTCCCTAATCGGTGACTGTCGTTGTTTTGGGGAGAGTTTTTTTAGCTTCCCCAGGACTGGGTAATTTTGCGGGGTTTCATTCCCCAACTTAAAAAATAGGGCCATTACCGGGACAGATTCTTTACCCTTTCGTGTCTCTATCCAACGTTTTTTCTCCATTCTTAGTGGATCTTTTATTTTTTTCTCCTCATTTTCTGTCTCGGGGGGGAGGAGTTTTTTGACATCTCGTTTCCGCAAGTCTGTGTAAAAGTTGGATGCATCAAAACCTTTTTTATTATTATTATTATTATTATTATTATTATTATTATTTTTATTATTATTATTATTATTATTATTATTATTATTATTATTTTTATTATTATTATTATTATTTTATTATTATTAATTTTATTATTCCTTTGAAGGCTCAAAGTAGGCTCCTTCTTTGTCAAGAACTGTCTGATTTTTTGGGGTTTCAATTTTTTTTAGCATTTTCCTTCAGTCCCAGGGTTTTGGTCACCCGAGAAGACCTGAAAGGGAAGGGTTTTTTCTGAATGTTTATATACTGGCTTCATCCTCCTGGCTGCGTCAGCAAAAACGACCTCGTGTCTACTCGTTCAACCCCCATGGGGGAAAAAATTAATTTTTAATTTTAATTAGCTTCCCTTTGTTTTGTTTTTTGTTCTTTTTAGGTTAGCATTATTTACAAAGGTCTCGTTTTAAAAAAATTATTTCGCGTTTGACTTTCATTACCAATTTCCGTTATTCTTATTTTCATCCTTTTCCCCCAAGGGAAAAGTCCAACAGTCTTTTTTTTTTTCCTTTCCTTGGTTTCGAGACCTGGATAACAACTTTCTTATTTTTTTCTTTCTTGTGATCTTGACGCTGAGAAATGTTATACTCAGCACGGACAACATGTTAAACCCGCGGTCACTCACCTCGGTTCTACTACTCGGGGTTTTTAAACCCGACCAAGTGCTGGGGCCCCCCGACCCACCGATCGTCCAAAGACCCCGGGACACGCGATACATCACCCTGATCGAATAAAAGTCAACTAATCGTTTAACTGAGAGGAAAAAAAACCCGCGTAAAACCGAATGAAATGAAGAAATTTTTTGGTTATTTCCTAATGGTTTGTCGTAACCAGACTTTGAGGGTCCGGGTGCCTCCCGACTGTAAACCCCGACTCCAATATTTATAGCTGTCGCTGAGGCAAGAACTGACAGCCCTTTATACTGCCCCTTCCCCTCCTCTCTGAAAAAAATTTAGGGAATCTTCCCCCCCCCCACACACACACTATGCGGACAGTGCAGAGGCGGGGGCCGGGGCTGGAATCGACCTCTCAACCACAATAGGACACAACTATGTGATAACACAAAGTACAGTAAGGGGTTGGCCCGCCGTAGGGTTCCGGAAGTGGGACTGCCATAGCGGCTGTGTCCCCAAAATAAGGGAAAAAAGTGAACTTTCCAATAAAAAAGTGACACACTTGAGGGGCTTGACAAAATATATATATTAAAATATATTATATATATATATATAATTAATATATATATATATATATATATTATAATATATATATATATTTGGCCGAATAGAAAAAATTTCATCTGGCTTAAAAGCAACGCTCATCTTGCCATATAGGAAAGTGAAAATTTGGGTATGCAAAATTTTCGCCAAAATCATTCGAATTTAACGAAAAAAAATATTTCGCTGAGTTTTTAGTTTAAAAATTTTTGTAAACAAATTCAAAATATATTTAGTTGGGTTAGGCAAAATAAATTGTTCTTGTTTTAATAAGGTTTTGGTAAGTTTTTTTAAGTTTTCCTTTTGGGAAAAAAAAAAAAATTTTTACATTAAAATAAAGAAAAAAAAATTTTCTTAAAATAAAAGAGAAAAATTTTAAAAGGACTTAATTTTAAATGAGTTCTTCTAATTACCAGTTTTACATATTCGGGCCACATATTAATTAAATAATATTTTAAAAATATATATATTATATTTAAATATAATATATAATATATATATATATTTATATAAATTAAAATATATATATATAAAAAAAATTAAAGATTTTTTTTTTTTATTTTATTTAAAAACTTTACAGCTTGATATTAAATAAAGAAAAAAAATGGGACAGTAAGATCCTCAATCCTACACAACATAACACTAACCAATGATTAACAACACATTGTAATTGACATAAAAAGAGTTACCCATATACACTCACAAAAATTTTCCATATAACATCTATGAAAAACAATATAACCTATAACTATATAACTATATAAAATATAAACAGATGTACAACTTCAGAATGGTATATTAACATACTATGACTGACATAAGAGCAAAGGTTCACAACCTTCACAGGAGATAATCAGAGTAATAACCTACATCACTATCTCAGTTACAAAAACAATTACATCTCTTCGCCAAAATTAACCCCATACAATAAGAATACTAATCACATACATACTGCCTCAACTACAAACTCTCTTTAACATGAAAATCAAATCACTAAGCCTCACACTTAGTACTATAAAAATTTAACGAAATATTACTAAATATTACTACCAGCCTCTTCCAACGCCTGAGCACATTATATAAAATCTGAGACTAAACCATACTGTCCCATTACAAACTTTTAACGAGGCATTACAAATTTATGGAAGTCATTAGCGTTCCCTCTCGCAGCAACTGGATGAAGCACATTGTATAAGCTAAAATATAGACAGTTACACTCGCTAAAAAAACCCACAACACACACTGGCTAGAAAGACTACGCAAGCAAACACCACAACACATCCACCAGAAAACGGCCTCGTCCTGGACATTGATCACTTTCACAGAAGTGATCAAGGTCCCGGACCCGAAACGCCCTCCAACAAACAAGCCACAGTGCTCGCTACGTGTCTCTCCAAACCAACTTGTCGGTAATTTATTACCATGGTTTATACCACCCACTACACTAAACCCAAACATAATTTAAATAACCTTCTCAATGCGATACATATTAACGCGACATGAATATCCAATAAAGCTATACACGCAACACTCTACATAAGCCATAAAGCTCTTCCAGGTCTAAAACTATCATCTTGCACCATTCACTCTAAATACACGAAGAAGGTCATGACCGACCCTGACACATCAAACCAAATTCCCCATTTCGGTACTACGTAATTATTTGAATTCACCTTTGCTTTCTGTGCCCACTCTTGCATGTCTACATACACTATGCCCACTCATCTACACCTTCATAAACCCTCATAACACCTTACTCTCACCCCCTCCCCGAGGGAACCCCCGCTGTGTATCCCCTGAAATTCCCCTACCCGTATGTAATTCCCCAACCCCCCTCCCCTTACTCAGTTCAGGTCCGAAGTCGTAGATTGATGAGAAACCCTAACGTTAACATTCTATACCCTTCCGAAAAATCCTCCCCACCTCCTCCCATAACAGTTCTCATACACACATCGTACTTAAACTGTTACCGCTAGTACCCGCCTCCGCACCTCACAATTCCCCCCACCCCCACATCACCCATCGATTACTATATAAAATCCCTATATACTAATCCAAAGCTCTTATGATACCTCTCATCAAACCCTCTCCACATCTAGCTTATTGCACGCAGCAACCGACACCCTCGCCCCCCCACCCCCTGTAACTACCCTACTTAACCAATCCTAACACCCTCCAGTCCCCCACAAAAGTATACTGCATGGAAAAGAGCCGTCTCATCCTCCCCACAATTTCCACACCTTCCGCCCACAATTACCCCTCTGTTCTAAAAACTCCCCAGACGTAGTTATCCAAGCAAAAAACGATACATTACCTCCCTTACCCTAAGGCTTTAACTTCAACTTGCTAAACCTATACCAAATACTCTTCCATGCGTACATGGAACCATCCTCAACGGTACAAACAATCACTGTCTGCAAGCACTTACCAAAAAACCCCTACTCGAATTATCCAGGGTTCTCTAACCAACATCAAAGCCCTCAAAATAGTTTCACAATTCCCTCTACTCCACACCACCATACTACTTACCCAACCTATCATATACTTTTCCCAGCTGCCCACCACTCACAAACCTTCGCTCAAACCTCCCATTTAAGAAACACACATTTAATTTCCTCCTTCCTCAATCCATCAAACCCCAACCCACCCTCGGCGCACAGGTAACATTACACCTCTCTCCTCAGCCAATCGCACCTTGAACCCCACAAAAAATTAAACACTCGTCTCAGAATTCCCACAATCGGCCGTCCCCTGTTAATGAACACGGCTGCTACGTGCCAAACCTTTTACTATACAATAAACAATTAATAACAATCACACGTTGCACGAAGAAGTCAGATTGAGAGTCGCAATGCACCCAGACGCCCCTGATCCTTTCCATTAATCTATTCGAGTTTCCTCTCGACAGCGTCCCAATCACCCTTATAGGAATACCACAATTTTAAAGACATCGTTTGTTTTCTCACAACGTTACATCTCCCCCCCCCCTCCACCCAATCACGCCAACCCAATGATCATTGACTTCTCTCTATTTACCTGCATCCCTGGTGCATTACCGAACTGTTGCACATCAAACATCCAAAACACACAAAGCCATCCCCTCTCTGGTGGCCCGGTGGTCTGTGCTAAAGCTCCCGCTTCAACACCTCGAGGGCCCGGTTCGAATCCCGGCGGGTGGGAAAACATTTGACACGTTTCCTTACAACCTGTTGTCCCTGTTCACACTAGCAGCAAATAGGTACCTGTGGTAGTCGACTGGTGAGGCGCATCCTGGGGACAAGATTAAGGAACCCCAATGAAATAAGGTTTGAACAGTCCCTCGATGACGCACTGACTTGCTTGGGTTTATCCTGGTGCTAACCTCCGGGTTAAAATCCGAACGAAATCTTATCTTCTCTCTTACCCAGGACTGTTGTATCGTCCTACGTTCCTATGATTCCCGCCACACTTTCCCCTACCCTCCCCCTCATAACCTCCAATCGTGTCACATACACAACGTTCTTTCAACAACCATTCTATAGAAGGGTCCAGAATGCACGCAAACAACATTTTGTGACATGGAAACACCCCTGCCTAAGTCCCCTACCCATACAATATCCTCCCCAAGCTTCCATTAATCTGTACCCTCATCTTGCTCCATTGTAACAACGAGGTTACCCAATTAACATTTCTTCCACCATAACCCTGCCTCCTAAGTATATCTCCCAATGCTCCCTCTGGTCCACCCAGTCATAGGCCCCCTGCCCGTCTAAGCCAACAACGCCGCCTCCCTCCCCCATCCTTTTTGACTCCACAAAACATCGTCAGTATTCCAGACCCTCAATCATATCGACCTTCCAGGCAAACCATACTGCGTTTTTCGAAACCACTCTCCCTACCACACATTTTAACCGTTACTCCCAAGACTTAAGCGAACAACTATATCACACTTAACAGAAGATTATGGCTTGGTACGCCTTGCGGGTGTCTACAGTTACACCCTTTTGTTTTCTTATCACGATGGTATACTTTTTAATGTTATTTTTGCTATTTCATTTAATATTATTTTTCAGGAGAATTCCATTTAGTAAGCTAAAATGGATTTACTCGACTTTATATTATTATCTGGTCGTATTACTTACTTTGGAATTAGGTAGGTCTTTAATTTAGTGCAACTGCTGGTGACCTGGCCAAGCACCAGTAGGTGTTTCGACTGCTCAACCCCTGTTCCGACCGAGACAAAGTGGGCTGGTAAAGCCTCACAGAGTTCAGTTCAAACCTTCCTTTGGACCAGGAAGGGTCGAGGGAAGTATCCACCTCAAAACCCGATCCTTTGCCTCCCTAGAATTCCCAGGAATTTTCGGGAGCTTACAGTAAGACTAATATCGTTGGAGAGGCGGTTGAGAAGCTCTTAGAGAAAGTGAAGCCAAGTGAGCAAGCCTCCGTAGTGTATGAGGACTTATTGTAAAGTGAACCCTAATCTAAGAAATCAATTAATGTGTTAAAGTTTTTTAGGCAACGCCTGTGCTGTGCCTATAACTAATAATTTCGTGACTTCACTCAGAGCCATTTGTAATACTAAAAACCCATACTGTGTTTGTTTTAATGAGAATGGAAAAAGTTATTCTACTCATGTGCCAAATATGAGAAGGTGAATTTAATTGATTATAATGAATTATTAATAAAAATTGAAACTAAAGAAATTCCTTTTCCTCTATGTGAGTACCTAGACGTACTAATTTCTGTTACCAAAAGCACTATAACTCAGGGACCAACTGAACTATGTTCGTACATGCTACTCCTTATACCCATCGGAACCAACACTACAACTGCTGTGCTTGATTGTCCCCCATCACAGCCCTTCCTCCTTCATCTGATTAATAACCATCACCATGAACCCTTATCACCTCCCAATGTTGGAGATAAAATTCACCGGGAGACCGTCTATTCCCGTGCTTGCCTTTCCTCATTCCCCTAAACCAACTCCAATTCCTCCCTCTGTATTACCCCCCCTAAAGCCATTCTCTATCACATTCCCTAAATTACATCGTCACATACTCACACACCCTTCTCTAAATCCACAATTCCCACCTTCCCCAACTTGACCAATACCCTTCAAACCATTTATCCGCATACGCACACATTCTTTGGTAGTTAGTATCTCCTGACCGCATTCTATAAACCCCCCCCATCTCTGTACCTCTAACCTCGGAATACGTAACCCTCTGTCTTTGTTTTTGACGTCGCAACACACACCCGATGTTTTGTCTCCCCAAAGCACCTCCTCTACCCCTGCTGCACCCTTCCCCGTTGAAACCTCTCTTTTTGTAACTCCCTCATCCCCCTTGCCTCGACAATTTCATCCATGGGATATTCCCCCCCCACAGCCCCCTTCCCAAAACCCCCCTTAACCTGTCCCCCCAATAATTGAAAGCCCTTTTTAAAAAAATCTTTTTAACGTTGCCCCCCCCAATTTTTCCCAAACCCTTTTCCCTTTGGGAAACACAATCCCCCCCTTTGGGGACGACATCTTCCACCCCTGTGCCCCTCGCCAGCTCCTTCCATAGGACAAAAAACCCCTCAACCCCCTCCTCACACTAAATGCATTATTTTTAATTTCCAAAACTCCTTATATTTCCGCAAGCACCTCCCCCCAAAACCCCACCAACATGTCTATACCGACCAGCTACTTAAACCTTTTTAAAACCCTCTCACACAACCCTGAAAAGATACACCTATCTAACCTCGCGCATCCCCTTTCCCAAACAAATGTAGCTCTGCTCCCACGCCCCCCCCCCCCGAATGCTCTCTTAACCTAATATCCCCAAAAAATCTCGTAGGGCCCCCGACACTAACCCCCCCTTTGGGTTTCCACATCACCCCCCTAATGACGCATTTCCCAATCACCTCCTACTATTGCCACCTCCCGGGTAATGCAGGAAAAAAAAACACAAGGTCCTCGCACACAAATCCGCTTCACCTTACGTTTTCTCTGCAGGCGATATACGCTAAAAAAACCACACTTTTTCCCATCCACAAACCATCCCCGGCAACACCCTTCCCCCCCCCCCCCCCCTACTTCTCCAAAAAAAAGGGGTTTCGCCTCCCTAATTAATATACCCACCCCTTTTTTAAACGGGCAGAGGCAGGGTTCCCACCTGAACCCCCCCCATCTCCAAACCCTACCCCCCCTTAAAAATTGTCTCCTGTGGGAAACCCAAAACATCCACTCTAAATTTATTCAGAAACATTCGAAACCATTCTTTTTTACACTATTACACAAACCAAAAAACTTTTTAACTGTCATCCCCGGAGGCCTAAAAAGTTTCCCCCCCCTGCCCCCTTCTTCACTCTTCCGATTGCCACCAAAAACATGGGGGCCCACTTTCACCTGCACACTTCCCCCCTCTCCCCCCCCTTCTTTGGGTCCCTTTCCTGTCAGGCACCATCCCTTCCCCTTCTCCTATTTGCTTCCCATCCCTGCGCCGGCGTGGACATCTCTAAATCCGACGCGGCTCTCTTTTTTGTGCCCGGCCATCCCCCATGGCAGCCCTGGGGATGCCTCAAAATGTACCTCTACCCCACTGAACAGTGGAAAAGACCGGACACCTCATTCACCTGTCACTCCCGTCGTCCGAATAGTTCTGTTGTTTATCCCCACATCCCTTAACCGTCTTCACCACCCCGCCAGGCGCACCCCCCTCCCCAGGGTGCAAGGACTTCGAACCTCGGTAATTCCTCCTCAAATTCCAACACCCTCCTGTACTTTTTGCTCAACCCGATCCACTGGAATGTGTCGGACCAGGGAAAGGTCAAGGGGCCTCACCCCTTTCCCCCCGCCTTTTTACACCTCATCCCCTATCTCGCTCCATAACGACCACGCCCTCCTTCACGTGTTGCAAAACCTGTTCCCCGGTTAAAGTGGATGTCTCCCCCCCTGGGCCCGGAGCTCGTTGCCGCTTCCCACACCCGCCGCTATGTATCATATTCCCCACATTTTCGGCAGGGACGCCTTTGCCCCCCCTAGACACCTGACCTTTTTTCGAATTCCTTTGGGACACGTAAGCGGTATGGGTGTCGCAAAGACTTTTTTTGGTTAAAAGTGCCCCCCGGGATACTGTGTAGGCACCCGACACCCACTTACCATGCGGGCCAAATGAAAATTTTCCCTATTTCCCCAAATCTTTTTTGATATTGTCTATCCACCTCAAAGGGGACATTACGCGTTTAATCCATGTATAATGTCTGGATCATGATCACCTCACACCAACTGGTGTTGCATCAAGCTTTTGTCCCCGAAAACGGGTTTACCAACGACTCATAACCGTTGCTGAGAGATTTTTACAAAAAATCTACGTGCACCGTTCAATCACGCCGTACAAATCTCCATCCTGAATGCCATACGTTCTCTGAGATTTTAAAAGGTAGTAAAAACCTGGGGTGAACTGGGGTTATTTCCCCATGAGAAATTCAAACACCGACAGTGTTAATCCCCCGTTATAACGCACGCCATGTTGACAATATAGTTCTCCTGTCTGACGACAGAGGCGCGACAAACAAAACCCCCTCACACTACGCTGTCAGGGAACGAAATGCTTTTGCGCAGGAGGTCGCAGGCCCAAGAGCGATGCAGAAATGAATATAAAGATTATGCAACTTTCTATAAAAAGTCTTTCAAAAGGGCAAGAAACCCGGGAGTAAGACTCTCACAGCAAGGGAGCGTCACAAGCAACAACGAGCCACCACTTCTCGCCAGACCATGTAAAATTCACCTATTACGTTCCATGGGGTTGCAATAGCCCCGTTCTGCATTCTGAAAAATAAGGATCACCCCTGAAACGTACAGAATTAAATACATTTTCTAGTACTTAATAGCATTTTTCAGTACTTAAAGCATTTTTTTAAGGTGGAGGTAATTTTTAAAAAAAAAAAGGCAGACAGCAGGGTTTGTGAGGGGCTCCCCTTCACACGAACAAACGTGACACGAGAGTACCCACACTCATGTTTTCTTCAGGCACTTTTTAAACAGAGATAGTTAGTATCTTGAAGGAAATGGCTAAGGGGCGAAGTGAGGGGGGTTTTTTCCGGGACTTTCAACAACACAGGTGCTGGTCAAGAAGTAGGTTTCTGGAAGAAAGGATAAAAATAAAGACCACATGGGACTGTTCGGGTTGAGTTCACACCGTGATTAGTAAATACTCATAGGTGGAATTATTTTAAATTAAGCAAGGTGGGTTGGCCCCTTAAGCCGTAACGCCCCCTTCCTATTTTTGCTGTGGGCCGAGCCCAATGTGAGAGGGTCTTTAATGCCAGGTCCACACAAATTGAATTATGAATAAATATTAGGCGAAGGTTTGGCTAGCAAGGGCCAATGGTTATTTGAATGGTTTTCTTACTGGGGTTCGGCACGCTAACTAGTCGTTCCCGAATAAAAAAATCAACAAATGGGGGTTAGGCTTTTTTCTTAAAATGTCAAAGTAAAACAAAAACATTTCTAAAAGAAACATTAAGGGGTTTAGGAGAAACTTTGCAATAAAGGGATTATAAAACAAAAACCAAACAAAAAACAAAAACTCACGTTGGATTGGAAAAAAAAAATTTTGTGGGATCGTACATGGATCTAGGACGGGGAAAAAATATCAAAAAAATTTTTTAACAGAAAGGCAAAATTCGGTCACTAAAATCTAGTGTTAATCTAGTCAGAAAACATAACCAAAAAAAAAAATTCTTGAATCTAAATTATAGTTTTACTTAACAGGAACTTTTAAAACCCAACTTGTAGGGTGAATTTGAAACAGAATTTGGTGTCCCTGGAGGATCAAACCTGTACATTGGTAATTTTATCTGTTTTTGGGAGGAAAATCGAATTGGAATTCCAAATATACTTGGGGATTTCCAAATCCTTCTGTCTAGAATAAGCATCCCGGGTTGATCTCTACTAGTTTTTCAAGGAAGAATTAAGGATCGGAGGATGTAGAGTCTGTACATTAGTTGGGTGGAACATCTTATCATCCATGTAACTTCATTGTCAAATCAAATTTTTTATACTGACATACTAATCTTCTCCTTTATACTTATTACCAGGGGGATTTCCCCCCGAAAGGGACCAAAAAAACTTTGACAACTTTCATTGAACAAAAAGGAATTTAAAACCCAACCCAAGTTTTTGGTTTTGCTCGAGGGCGACCTTGTAAACAGCGTGAAGAAGGAGGATTTTCTAAAAAACTTTGGTAAGTGGTACAGTTCTTTGAAATAAACGGGGTTTAATTTTTCGGAAAGAAAAAAACCTAGGCAAACTTTATCACACCAACAATATTTGGAGTGTAAACAAGAAACTTTTAACAAAAATTTAATAACCTGCACTCGGTAAATTTCTCCCAATTTTCACTTTTGGGGATGATATTTTGGCCTCAAGCACTATTTCTTATTGGTTCGTTCCGCAAACCCATTGTGGCAGGATGATGAGGGAACCCCTTGGTGGATTAGAGATCTTGTAAAAGGACAAAATTTTCAAATTTAAATTACAGATTCACCCCCAAACTGTTACAAAGGACTTAGGGATGCCGCGAAAGGTTTCAACCTTTACACGCTGGGTTTTACCCAAATGGGAAATACCACAATATCTGGTGAAAAAATGGTCTACCATAAAAAGGTTGACCTTGGAGGGAACCTTGGAAAATTAGTTAACAAAACAGCGAACTTTTTCCCCAAACCTGATTAATAATTGGGATTGGAAGGGCCCCGCATTGCCCTTTATGTTGCAATGGGGCCAAATTTCTTAATACTCAAAAAAATGTTGCCATCAGAAAGTATTTCAATTTCTTGTTTTGAAAACATCAAAAGGTTAAAATCCGGGGTTGTTAGGTTAAAAGAAATTTTGAACAGTTAACAATTTATTTCAAATTTTCGCTAACTGGCTTCTCATCGAATAAGAAAGGGGCGGCGTTAAAAAGGAAAAAGTTTCAGTATACGATATCTTTTTTCCCCTCTAGGGGTTCTGCGGTGGAACGCCACGGAAAGCCTAGAGTACTGAAGGTTAAGGAGCATTGCACCCAGATGTGTCAGCCGTTTTCTATGATAAGTACAGTGGGAAGTCTGGGACCATCATCAGTACGACGTCTCTTAGGTAACATGGAAAAAAAATTTGCAATAGGCCAGGGAAAAAACCACAGTTATAACAAGTCCGCCGACTAGGTTACTGAATGTACTAAAATACTCGGTGATAACGACTCGTCACTGGTTTTTGGGTGATCTCTGAGATGGTTGACGACCACGTTTTTGTCCTGTGGCGAAAACAAGGGGTGGTGCAACTGAGGCATAGTGTGACTTTACTTTTGATAAAAGGGGGAAAGAAACCCGGGGGGCAACAAGGAACATACATGAAAAAAAAGGCTGTAAGGGGTTCCACGTCACAGTTGGGGGAAAAGGCCTCATGCAACACAAAGCAGGTGCATTATTTTCTTTAATTGCTCCAAAAGCGCCATTTAGCAAACGATTTGGATGGTTTATCCTCGTCGGGGAAAAAAAGATAGTTTGGGGACAGCTTGAAAAATGTGTAAAATTTTTGTCAATTAAACAAATGCACTCAACGATTCTTTACTCTGGTGTAGCATTCCTAGTTCCTAAGAACGACAAGGACACTGTTTTTACTGGAAAAAGGAAAGAACGAATCATTTTTCCCATATTGTGACCACTTAGAAAGATTCCTGAAGCCCTCGCATAAAAGGGAGATAAACAACGTAAACACACAGGGATCGAAAAGAGTTTTTTTAGCAAGTTTTAAAAGACTTTCCTCTGAAGGAGGCCCTTTAAACTAGAGCACTAGCACGAGAACAATGGCCGCAAACCATGCTTCAAGACGTACAGGGCCCATTGAAAAAAGGAACGCATAAAGGGGTCACAGTATAACTATAGTACTCGGTGTCGGGGTGGGTCTGCCCTCGCAAAGGGGAACGTGGGACGATACAGGGCAACATAGCCTGAAGGTCTGAGTGCCCGACATTCACTAAAAAAACACTTGACGGTATGTGGACAAATGGCAAAGTACAGAGAACAAATAAGGCAAAAAAAATGAACAATAATAATGAATAAAATTTAGAATTAAAAAAAAGATAGCAACTAATTCTGCAGAAGTAAAAAAAAAAAAGTCAAGAACACTGCAAGAGGAAGGACAACTCAAGGTGAAGGATATTGGTCAAGATAAAAAAAAAATTTTCATGAAATATACAATAAAAAAAATTTCTGGAACGAAATTTAAAAGCAAAAAAAGCTGTTTTACTCTTGCTAATAAAGAAATTAATAATTAAATTTTTAAATCAAAGAAAAGTATAAAAAAAATTCTAAATTGTTTACTGGGAAAATTTTAAATTTTCTAAAAGCATAAACAGATTAAAATATAATTATAAAAATACAAAAAAAGAAAAAATTCACGCAGAACAAATGCAACAAAAAAAATTCACTGCAGTAATAAAATGTACAGGGAAAACTCAGGGTTAATGATAAAATAAAAAAATGAAAAAAAAAACTGATTGAAACTTTAATCTTAATTGTAAATTAGACAAAACAATTTACTCAAACCAAATAAGGAAAACAATTTACGTTAAAAATAATGGGAAAATTTCATCAAGAGTGAATTTTTTCAAAAAATATAAAAAATAAATAAAATAAAAACCCAAAAGGAACAAACGGGTAAATTTAAAACTTACGTGGGGGGGACACAAAATTATTAGTATATTTTTACAACAAAACTTGCGTACTGAACGACAAAAATTTGCTGGCAAAAATAATGGTACACAGTCCCCGCGAAAAAAAAAGGAATGAGACACTGCTTGGGAACTAAAAAAAAACACACATAAAATAAAGGGGTAATTTAGTATACGGGGTAATACATTTCATGAAATACAAAAACAATTTTCTTGAGAATACAACGCTGAAAGAATACAATAAAAAAAAAATCCTTCACACAGAGTAGACTGGTACCACACAAAAAAACTTAACAGACAGTAGCATAAAAAAAAAAAAACGAAAAAAAAAAAATAAGATAAAAGGGAAAAAAAAAGAAAAACAAGGTTTCAGAAACAAAAAATTTACTATAAAGCTACACCGCAAATGTCTTTAAATGCTAGAAAAAGTCTCTAAAAAATCACTGAAGTCTTAGTAGTCGGGGGATTACTGGTTTGGTAGGGGTAGGGTTCCTGCCGGGGACGACTGATGCCTCCCAAAACCCTGTTGTCGGAAAAAATGCCTCACTCGATGGATCCCCCCAATTGGGTTTTATCGTTTTGGGGGCTCACCTACAAACTCTTTACCAATTATGTGACCAAAAAAGTTTAGGGCCCGGTACAAGGGGCAAAAACCCAGTAGATGAGGTGGGGGGCTGGTGGGGTGGTTGTTGTGGAGGGAAGAGATGGTGGGGTGAACAAAATCGCTGGGGCCGACGCCCGCCCCCTCCCCCAAGGGGCCCTTTATAAGCCCCCTATGCCACAGGAAGGTGGAAACCATCTTAGTAAAGGAGCACAAAGGATTAGACAATACCCCAGGGGAAAAATTGTTTCCTTAAACTGGCTTTCTTCTTCTAGCTGGTTTTAAATGGGGTTGGCTGGGGCGGCCCTTTTTCCCCCCCGAGAAAAGGCTGGGGTGAAACGTGTAACTGCACAAAAACACGGAGGAGCAGTTTTGGGGAAAAGGAGACAGGCTGGATGATAGGGGGACTGGTGTTCATTCCACATCTGGCTTCTGCTGGGTTAAACAAAATCCGGTCAACCCCCCGGGGAAATTTAAGCATCAGCACACGAAAAATAAACCAGGGAAACTTGAAACGGGGCAAAGGGTTGCAGGCTGGAGGTTGTTTAGGGGGGTGCGGTGGGTGACGGTTCACCTTTGACCCCGGGCTACTCACAACCAGTTGTAACGTCTTAAATTATCCCCTAAAACTTAAAAACCACGCTCCACACCCTGCCACCTTTTTTCAGTGGAGTTCGCACGTGGATTAGGTAAGAAATACCACGTAGGGGTATTACTATAATTACAGATAAGGGGATAACGCCCCTTTCAGCCGGACCTGCCCTCCTTGCTCACTTCGATAAATGAAGACGCCTGGCCGCCCCCGTACCTATTGGGGGAGGGTCTTATGCCCGGTCAGCACAAAAATTTAAAATTGAATAGACAGTTGACTCCGGCCAACTTTTTTCTGCCTAGTCCTGTCTATTCTTATTCATATTGTGCTGATGGCATAAAACCCCCCAAAAATTGGGTAGGGGGCCCGGCAGTCATCTTTTTACGAAGTGAAAGGGGAGGTCAGGTGTAAGGGGTTAATTATTATAAAAATAGTAAAAGTACGTGGGGTTTTTTACCTAATAGTTTTGGGAATAATAATGTAGGGGTTGGGTCAGATAGGAAGGCCCAAAAGTATGGAATGAAAAATTTTGAGTGTATAGTGAAAATGAAAATGTTTAATGAAAAAAAAAAATAATGTTAAAGAAAAAAAGTGTTAAGGAAATTTGGGAAATAAAAGGGAAATGTTAAAAAAATTTTTTTTAATTTTTTTGTGAAAGGGAAATGAAAGGGGTTGTTGGTTGGGGTTTTTTTTTGGGTTTGGGGAAAAATTTTTTAAGGTACCCGAAAAAACTTGATTGAATTAAAAAAAATAAAGTTTTAAAATTTGAAAATAAAAATTAGTAAAAAAATTTTGGTAGATGTTATATAAAAATAATTTAAAAAATTTTATGTTTTTAAAAAAATTTTTAATTTAAAAATTTTGGGGGTTTTTTCTTGGAGAGATATCCTCAAGACCTTGTTAATATCCCCTTTATTAATACCTTATCTTCCACTTATACACTTCGATCAGGTTCCCCTCATTCTTCGTCTAACAAGTGAATGTAACTTATGAGTCTTCAATCTTTCTTCATAAGGAAGATTTCTAATGCTATGTATTAATTTAGTCATCCTACGCTGAATGTTTTCTAACGAATTTATGTCCATTCTGTAATATGGAGACCAGAATTGAGCTGCATAATCTAGGTGAGGCCTTACTAATGATGTATAAAGCTGCAGTTATGACCTCTGGACTTCTGTTGCTTACACTTCTTGATATAAATCCCAGTAATCTATTTGCCTTATTACGTACGCTTAGGCATTGCTGTTTTGGGTTTTAAAGGGTTGCAGCTTACCATAACCCCCAAGTCCTTTTCGCAATCTGTATGGCTAAGTTCTACATTATTTAACTTATAAGTGCTAGGGTTATGGACACTCCCGAGCTTCAGAACCTTGCATTTATCTACATTGAACTGCATCTGCCACTTTCTGACCAAGAGTAGAGTTTGTCTAAATCCTCCTGAAGTTCCCTAACATCTACGTTTGAATCAATTATCCTACCTATCTTTGTGTCATCGGCGAATTTGCTCATATCACTAGTAATTCCTTCATCAAGATCATTGATATATATTATAAACAACAACGGGCCCAAGACTGATCCCTGTGGAACGCCACTTGTTACTGATCCCCACTCGGATTTAACCCCATTTATGGACACTCTCTGCTTCCTGTCTGTGAGACATGATTCGATCCACGAGAGCACCCTTTCCCCAATGCCATGAGCTGCTACTTTCTTCAACAGTCTTTGGTGCGGAACTCTATCAAATGCCCTACTAAAATCTAAGTAAATAATATCAAATTCTTTATCGTGGTCAACAGCCTCAAAAGCTTTACTGAAGAAAGTTAATAAATTAGTTAGACAAGACCGGCCTCTTGTGAATCCATGCTGAGTATCATTAATCAAGCGATGCTTATCGAGATGGCTTCTTATAATCTCAGCTATAATTGACTCTAGCAATTTGCCTACAATTGAGGTCAGGCTTATTGGGCGGTAATTGATGGAACGACTTGTCCCCTGTTTTTAAAAATAGGAATTACATTAGCCATCTTCCACATATCAGACACTACACCTGTTTGAAAAGATAAATTAAAAATATTAGTTAATGGTTCACAGACTTTCATTTTGCATTCCTTTAGAACCCTTGAAAAAACCTCATCAGGACCAGGTGACTTATTTTGCTTCAGTCGGTCTATCTGCTTCACAACCATTTCACTAGTGACTGTGATGTTACATAATTTATCTTCTTCTGATCCACTATAAAAATTAATTACCGGAATATTATTAGTGTCTTCCTATGTAAAAACCGAGAGAAAATAATTATTTAAAATCGAGCACATTTCATTCTCTTTGTCAGTAAGATGCCCATAGTTATTTTTAAGGGGATCTATCTTATCTCTGACTTTTGTTGTATAGACCTGGAAAAAACTTTTTGGGTTAGTTTTAGAATCCCTAGCAACTTTAATTTCATAGTCCCTTTTAGCTTTTCTTATCCCCTTTTTAATGTCCCTCTTAATGTCAATATACTGATTCATAAGATGACCCTCGCCCCCTTTTGATACGCCTATAAATTCCTTTCTTATGCCCTAGTAGATATTTCAGCCTATTATTCATCCATTTTGGGTCATTTCTATATGATCTAATTTCTTTGCTGCTCGTTCTTTGAGCAGCATGTATTGTGCTCTCTTCGTTACCCCAGTCAACAGATGATAAGTGTTCTCTAAGCCCATCGTAATCTGCTAAGCGAAAATCTGGGACTGTTACTGAGTTATCCCTACTATCATACTTCCATTCAATTCTAAATGTAATTGATTTGTGGTTGCTAGCACCCAGTTCCTCTGAAACTTCTAAATTATTAACAAGGGATTCATTGTTTGCCAGAACTAAGTCAAGCAGGTTATTACCCCTTGTAGGTTCTGTCACAAACTGCTTCAAAAGCAATCCTGAACTACTTCTAAGAAGTCGTATGATTCTAAATTCCCAGTCAAGAAATTCCAATCAATATGACTAAAGTTAAAGTCTCCTAGAATTACTACATTATCGTGCCTTGTGGCCCTAACAATTTCCTCCCATAGCAGTCTCCCCGGTCCCTATCTAAATTTGGGGACGGTATATCACACCTAAAATTAATTTTTCATGCCCCTCTGAAAATTCTATCCAAACAGACTCTGTATGTGTTACTTCAGACTTAATACCCGTTTTTATATGCAACAGTTTCAAGCGATCTCGGGCATACAATGCCACGCCACCCCCCTTCCCGATACTTCTATCTACTTGGAACAATTTAAACCCTGAATGTGACATTCTGCAGGCATGTCCCGACTTTTTTAATTAAACCACGTCTCAGTAATGGCAAATATATCTATGTTACCTGCACTAGCAACTAGTCTCAACTCGTCCATCTTATTCCTAGCACTGCGACTATTTGTGTAATAAATATTTAAAGACCCTCCTCTCTCTTTACCCTTCCTGCTCCTTTCTGTTATTCCACTAAACCTATTACTATCCTTGTCAATTAGTGCCACTGGCTTTCCAATATCCACCTCATTTTGCCTATTACTAGTTCTCCTAGTACTCATATTACTACCCTGCGACTTCACAGTTTTCCCGCCAAAACCCATACCACTAACTATTCCTAGTTTAAAGACCTAACAGCTCCCTCCACTGCGTTGGCCAGTCCTCCCACCCCACACCTAGATAAGTGAACCCCATCCCTGGCATACATGTCATTTCTGCCATAGAAGAGGTCCCAGTTGTCAATGAATGTTACCGCATTTTCCTTACAGTATTTGTCCAGCCAGCAATTGACATCAATTGCTCTGGACAACCATTCATTTCCAACTCCTCCCTTGGAAAAATGCCACATATGACAGGTTTCCCCCCCTTCCTCCAAATTTTAACTCTATTGCTGACCTATCCCTGCTAATCAGGTCCTCCCCTCCTACATCTGCCAACATCGTTGCCTCCACATTGAGACGGGTAATAGGATTGCTCCCATTACTCTCATGATGTCATCCCAGTGGCTAACAATATCCTTCATCCCAGCCCCAGGAAAAACACACTCTCTGCCTCCTACTCCTATCCTTCAAGCAGAATGCCCTATCCATGTACCTAATCTGGCTATCCCCAAAACAACAATGTTTTTACCTTCCTTGGCGTCGTCCATCGTGATGCTCCTGAGTAGTCGACTCACATTCGCCAGGTAGACATTACACCACTTGTAGAATTCGTCAATCGTTCTCGATGGTCTTCTTTGGGGGTTTTCTGGGGATGTCTTACTCACGTCTGCCAATGCTTCTTTGGTGCTCTTTTGTGGCATTCCCAGTAGAACACTCACATTCGTCAGGTAGCACCGAGAAATGGGCCGCGGGGGCGTTGACCCCCGAAACTCTCTCCAGGTAAACTCCAGGTAGTCTTTTGGTTTCTCGTTGTTTCTGCCTCTCCAACCGTTTCTTGATCTTCAGCTTGGTTCCATGTTCCCCCCCGGCCACTGACCAAGCTCCCCTCTTAACCTGGGGACTCACAACAAAATATTACAACGAATCCTCTTGTTCTCCTCTGTTAATCGCCGTACCCTCCATCTTAGGATCTCTGAGCTCTTCTCTCAGCTGCTGGTAAAGTTGCTCAAGAGAGGGCATCCTGGTTCAGATTCACAGAGAGCACACAAACGGGTCTTCACAAGCTAGTACACGTCACCCCTGAGCTAAGTACACGTCACCACTGGTTAAGTACATGTCACCAATGACTAAGTACACATCCCCAAATACACACACACACACACACACACACACACACACACAACACACACACACTTCGAGAGGAAGCCTGAAATCATTAATTTTTTCAAATTTCCCAAAACCCCTTAGGGGCAGTAGGCACCTTTTGCCACACAAAATTCAAATATACAAAGACCAAAGTGAGTGTGGAAGCGGGTGTTCAAGAATTACCAGCGTTTGGATAACAAGTGATATGTGGGGCACCATACAGTGAGAGGGAAACGTTAATAAGCAAAAAGGAAAGAAAAGTAAAACATATAACTAGGGAAGGGGGCCCAGAGTAGGCCTGCTGAAGCAGTGACGTCACAACAAGTGGGTGCCATTATTCATATAAAGCGAAGTGTATATAATTGTAAAGTGTATACTATCATAAGTGAAAATGAAATCACATGAGGAATGCGGGATGTATGAGCATGTATGGTTATAAACATCACGGGTGAAGGATCCCCAAAAATAGTGATAGAAGGCCAATGTACAATGCTACGTCATCAGCATCTAGCAACTTGTCACCGCACTGCTGCCAGTGCAAGTATTACTCACCTATTGGGGTTGCAAGTTGTCAGATTCTGGTCCCCTGCATCACTGTTAGATACTGGTCACTCACTCCTGCAAGCTATTACCAAATTAGGGTAAAAATGCATAGATAAGGTGAAGATAGTGATGACGAGAGTATGAGGTGTAGAGCAGACTAGCGAGGGTAACGTAGGGGTAACATAGTATTACTACTGGTAGGTATTAGCAGTATGAATACTTAGGAAGCTAGGAAGTCCTCTCTCAATGAGAGCAGGAATAGGATTAAACCAGCAGTAACTGATACTTAAACCCAGAAAGGGCAATAAGTGGAGAGAGTAGCATTACTAGGAAAGACAACTGAGACTAAATTTGAGCCCTACAAGACAGAGAGGTAAAAACAGATCTTTCAACCACAACAACCCCTCCCCTAACCCCCTAACCTTTCTCTCCCTCACACACATACACACACACCACACACACACACACAAGGTAGGACACTCATAGAAGCTTTAGACCCTAGTACCAATTTCCACCAAACATGCAAACACACACACACAAAAATACACACACATATACACACATACACACACCTCTACTAGGCAAATAACACACACACACACAACACAAACACACACACACACCACACACACACACACTCAAAACACACTCACACACACAGACACATACATACACACATAAACACACCCCCTTCTAGGCAAGTACACACACACACATATATACACATAAAATGCACATACACACACACACACATGCACACACACACACACACTGTAAGGACTCCATTATCAAGCGGTCACTCTAACCCTCAGCCTTCTTTCCCCTCTCCTCCCCTTCTAATCCCATCACACACACACACCTCCCCCACTTCTAAGGGTCACTCATCCTTCTCTCTCCCTCCCCCTCCCCCCTCCCCCCTGAATCCCATCCCTCTCTCTCCCACACATGCACACACACATACACAAGCACACATACACAAGCACTTATACACTTGACACAAACATGTACTCCCCCTTCCCCTAACTACCTCTCCCCCTCCCCCTAGCCACCTACCCTCCCCAAACCATCAAAACCCCCCCCCCAAAACCCATCTAACTCCCTCCCCCAACCACCCCTCCCCCTTAAATAACCATCCTCCCCCTTCCCCATAACCATCCATCTCCACCCCCCTAACCATAAATTTTCCCTCCCCCTAACCATCTCTCCCCTTCCTTCTGTGGTGCAAGGGGGCAACCCAGAACTAGGATGAAACAAAGGGCCCAAAGGACAAATCTGGGAGGGAGGACTGGGGGCAGAACTCAAAAAAAGGGAGGAAGACTGGGGAAGGAGGCTAGATGAGCTTGCAAGGAAGATGGAGGAGAGGTTAGCAGCAGAATGCAGAAGGTGGGAGCAACATGCCACATTTAGCAGAAGCCAAGATACAGAGATTAGAAGAGGAGCTGAGAAATCTGAAACAGCCTAGAGACAAAGATAATACAGAAGTAGCATCAGCAATGTTTACATCAGACACAGACAAAGGATCTGAAGGGAGCATGGAAGCTAAACTGTATGCAGAGGTCCTGTCAAACCCCATGAGGTCAAAACAAAGAGAGGGACACACTAGGACAGAATGAGGGGTTGGAAGACATTGAAGGAACTAGGACATGTACGGGACCTTACCAGACACTTGTGGGGGCCAGGAACAGGTGAGCGGGAAGTACAAACCAATGAGCATAGGGGCCACAGCTAGGGAAGGGACCAAGGAAGAAACACTCCATGGGAAGGAACTAAAGCACCTCAGAGGATCAATGGGAGTCACAGTGGGGGGTGGAAAGGAAGAGATCATTTTTGTCTAGGGGCTAGATGAAGCTGAAGGGGAAGCTTATGATGAAAGAAAGCAGGAGAAAAAAGGGGATTGAAGGTATCATGATGGTGATAGGCGAGGGAGACATGACCCAGGTGGCAAATTTTCGGAGAATCGGGTGGTTCACAAAGAAAAGGAATCGGCCTCTCAAAGTAATTTTCAAGGAAAGAATCAACTCGAACCATGATCCTGCAGGAGAAAGCACGACTGAGAGGCAAACGTTCATGAGTGAGTACCTCGATCGAGACAGAACACAGGAGGAAATGATGATACTGAAAGGGAGAGTGCAAAAACGAAAGGAGGAATGGGAGAAATGAAAAAGGAGAGCAGAATAACCCAGGAACAGGTGGAAGGACAAGCACATTCCCCGAAACACCTGCAAAAGGACTCCAGCCACGGCACCCCCAAGGCAACTGAACAATCCAAACCAATCATCACACCCCCATCCCTCTGTTCCCACCCCCGCACCATGAACCCTACCCCTACAGCAACCCCCTGGGAGCTCTTCCTCCACCTCCACTGCAACCCCCCACAGGCCCCCACCAGGGCTCCTGCTCTCCCAACCCCAGTATTCCCCCCAGGATCACAGTTACAGATTAGAACAGAAGTTAAAGGGTTTTTGGTACACAAATGCAGATGGATTAAGAATAAGTATGAGGAATGGAAAGAAAAGAATCAACAAGAAGTCCCCAGACATCATAGCAGTTACAGAAACAAAACTCACGGAGACAATAACAGATGCAATCTTCCCACCAGGATACCAGATCACGAGGAAAGATAGAAGGGGCAGAGGGGGAGGAGGCGTTGCTCTGCTCGTAAAAAACTGATGGAAATTCGAGAAAATGGGAGGCATAGACAAGACAGGAGAAAGGGACTACATAGTAGGTACACTTCAGTCTGGGTAGCACAAGGTGGTCATTGCAGTGATGTATAATCCACTACAGAACTGCAGGAGGCCAAGAGAGGAATATGAAGAGAGCAACAGTGCAATGGTGGACACACTTGCTGAGGTGGCAAGAAGAGTTCACTCCAGCAGAGCAAAGTTGCTGGTTATGGGGGATTTCAACCACAGGGAGTATGTAAAGTAAAAAGACACAAGTGCAACTAATGTGACATTTTATTGTGGCAACGTTTCGCTCTCCTGGGGCTTTATCAAGCCCTTACAAACAATACATGGACACAGAGGTATATAAAGGCTCAGAGTGAGGTGCAATAATAGTGAGGTACCATTTCGATGTTCACTAGTGGTGGTTAGTAGTAGTAGTAGTAGTGACAAAAGTTGTAGTAGTAATACAATATGGTAGAGCATTTAATTTGTGCATGAGTAAAAGGATATAAAAGCTATTATTTGGGTAACATAAAAATAGGTTGGACAAATATAGACTCTGGAAAGAGGCAGTTGTTTCAGTGTTCACTCTGTAATGTTGCTCTGTGTAGTATAACAGGAAGACTATGTGATGGTAGGGTTTACTGTTTTTAGGAGGATTCTTGCTGAAACTTCGGAGATGGTGAAGCTGCCGTTGTTTTGTTTTAATTGTATTCGAAACAGCGATCAGTGCTGATTTGAGGCACTTGCTCTGCGGAAGTTAGTTTCTCTGATCACTAATTGGGCGTCTCTGAATTTCATGAGATGATTGGTGGAATTACGGTGTTGTACACAGGCGTTGTTCAAGTTATCGTTCCTACATGCGTAAATGTGTTCATTGAGGCGGGTGTCGAGGTTTCTTGCTGTTTCACCTACATAAATCTTGTCACAGCCTCCACAGGGTATAGTGTAAACTCCTGCATTGACTGGTTCGTGGTGCTTGGATTTTGTCCTGGTTAGATCCTTTATTGAAGTGCTAGAAGCGATGGCGACTCTGGTGTTAGCTTGTGAAAGTACTTTTGAGACGTTCAGTGCAACCTGGCTGTTGGGAAGAATTATAACTTTGTTGGGAGTGTGTTGGTGCATGGAGAATTAATGATCTGAAGAGCTCTTTTCTTGCAGTCTTTGATGAAAAAAGAAGGAAAATGTAACTCAGTGAATGTTTGGTGAATGTATGCACATTCCTCGGCAAGAAACTCAGGACTACAAATTCGGTATGCTTCTTAGGAAAAACCCGATGATGAGCTCTTTTGGGCTTGGTATCTTGACTGGAATAGAAGTGTGTGAAAATCATTTTTATTGGTGGGTTTCCGATAAACTGAAATCTTAGGTTGTTGTCTACTTTGTGAATGAGGATGTCGAGGAAAGGTAAACTTGTCATTGGACTCTTTAGTGTAAACTGGATCGCCCGGGTTTAAAATGCGTTTGAGCCTTGCCTGAAGATTCCGTACATCAAAACGTTTGGGAGTTAATACGAGGACGTCGTCCACGTAACGAAACCAAGTGACGCTTGAAGGGATGATGTTGGCGAAGTGTTCGGACTCTAGGTGTTCCATGTATAAGTTGGCTAGGACGGCACTGATGGGGACCCCCTTTCCCCTGCCGTAGGTTTTTTGTAGAGCTTGTTATTGAAAAAAGAAAAACAGTTGAATTAACACAGGTTCAATTTAAGTCAACAAAATCTCCAGGGGGTAGAGGAAGATTAAGGTCCTGATTGACTTTACGTCGTAGAACCTCGATGGCTTTTTTGGTAGGTACTTTTGTGAAGAGGGAAGTCACATCCAAACTGCTTAGTTTTTTTGTTTTTGGATGGAGAGGTTTCGGATGCGTTGAGAAGGTCGCCTGAGTGTTTAAGATGAGCGGGGCTGATGGTTCCCAGAAGCAGGGAAAAATGTTTGGCAAGAAGTCCGCTAGTTTTTTGTGGAGCACTGCCTATTCCTGACGTGATTGGTCTGAGAGGAATATTGTGTTTATGGGTCTTGGGTAAACCATACATGTGTGCTGGTTTAGGGTTGCTTGGTAACAAGTACAGAAGTTTCTTCCCTTCTCTAGTGCGTTTGAGTATTTGCTGGTTTTGTATAGAAAAAACTTTGGTGAGCGTCTCCCACTGTTGATTGCTGATGGGTTCATATGTAGATTGATCATTCAAAAGGTCCATCATTTTGTGTTGTAGGGCACTGGTGTTGAGTATGACGACTCCACCTCCTTTGTCGGCGGTGGTGACGATAATGTTGGGGTCGTTGGCGAGGTTCTTAAGGGCAGTGATGTATCGTCTAGGAAGATTAGAACCAGACAAATACTCAACGCACTAGAGAAGGGAAGAAACTTCTGTACTTGTTACCAAACAACCCTAAACCAGCACACTGTAATGGTTTACCCAAGACCCCATAAAAACAATATTCCTCTCAGACCAATCACGCAGGAATAGGCAAATGCTCCACACAAACTAGCCGAGTTCTTGCCAAACATCTTTCCTGTTTTTCTGGAAACCATCAGCCCCGCTCATCTTAAACACTCAGGGACCTTCTCAACCCCATCCGAAACCTGTCCATCCGTAACAAAAACTAAGCAGTTTGGGTGTGACTTCCCTCTTCACAAAAGTACCTACCAAAAAAGCCATCGAGGTTCTACGACGTAAAGTCAATCAAGACCTTAATCTTCCTCTACCTCCTGGAGATTTTGTTGACTTGATTGAAACTCTGTGTTAATTTCATCTGTTTTTCTTTTAATAACAAACTCTACAAACAAACCTACGGCATGGGAATGGGGTTCCCCCATCAGTGCCGTCCTAGCCAACTTATACATGGAACACCTAGAGTCCGAACACTTCGCCAACATCATCCCTTTCAAGCGTCACTTGGTTACGTTACGTGGACGACGTCCTCGTAATAACTCCCAAACGTTTTGATGTACGGGAAACTTCAGGCAAGGGTCAACGCAGTTGAACCGGCGATCCAGTTTACACTAGAAGAGTCCAATGACAAGCTACCTTTCCTCGAACCTCATTCACAAAGTAGACAACAACCTAAGATTTCAAGTTTATCGAAACCCACCAAAAAAATGATTTCACACACTTCTATTCCAGTCAAGATACCAAGACCAAAAGAGGCATCATCATCGGGTTTTTCCTAAGAGCATACCGAATTTGTAGTCCTGAGTTTCTTGACGAGGAATGGCAAACATTCCCCCAAACATTCACTGAGTTATATTTTCCTTCTTTTTTCATCAAAGACTGCAAGAAAAGAGCTCTTCAGATCATTAAATTCTCCATGCACCAACACCGCTCCCAACCAAAGTTATAATTCTTCCCAACAGCCAGGTTTTCACTGAACGTCTCAAAAGTACTTTCAAAAAGCTAACACCAGAGTCGCCATCGCTTCTAGCACTTCAATAAAGGATCTAACCAGGACAAAATCCAAGCACCACGAACCAGTCAATGCAGGAGTTTACACTATACCCTGTGGGGGCTGTGACAAGATTTATGTAGGTGAAACAGCAAGAAACCCCGACACCCGCCTCAATGAAACACATTTACGCATGTAGGAACGATAACTTGAACAACGCCTGTGTACAACACCGTAATTCCACCAATCATCTCATGAAATTCAGAGGACGCCCAATTAGTATCAAAGAAACTAATTTCCGCAGGACGCAAGTGCCTCGAATCAGCACTGATCGCTGTTTGGAATACAGTTAAACAAAACAACGGCAGCTTCACCATCTCCGAAGTCCTAGCAGAATCCTCCTGAAAACATAAACCCTATCATCACCATAGCTCTCCTGTTATACTACACAGAGCACATTACAGAGTGAACACTGAAACAAGCTGACTCTTTCCAGTCTATATTTGTCCAACCTATTTTTATGTTACCCAATAATAGCTTTTATATTTCCTTTTTTCATGCACAAATTAAATGCTCTACCATATTGTATTACTACTATAACTTTTGTCACTACTACTACCACCACCACTAGTGAACATCGAAATGGTACCTCACTAGTATTGCACCTCACTCTGAGCCTTTATATACCCTCTGTGTCCAAGTATTGTTTGAAAGGCTTGATAAAGCTCCAGGAGAGCGAAACGTTGCCACAATAAAATGTCACATTAGTTGCACTTGTGTCCTTTTACTTCACATATTGTCGGTAATTCTACCAACTTTATTACCACCACAGGGAGATTGACTGGGAAAACCTGGAGCCACATGGGGGTCCTTAAACATGGAGAGCCAAGATGTTGGATGTGGTGCTGGAAAACCTCATGCACCAACATGTTAAGGACACTTCCAGAGTGAGAGGGGAGGATGAACCAGCAAGATTGGACCTCGTGTTCAACTTGGGCATTTCAGACATTGAGTACATCACATATGAGAGTCCCCTAGGAGCTAGTGACCACGTGGTTCTGGACTTTGAATACATAGTAGAGTTGCAAGTGGAGAGAGTAACAGGAGTTGAATGGGAAAAGCCAGACTATAAAAGAGGAGACTGCATAGGGTTGAGGAACTTCCTGCAGGAGGTTCCGTGGGACAGAGAACTGGCAGGAAAGCCAGTAAATGAAATGATGGAATATGTATCAACAAAATGCAAGGAGGCAGTGGAAAGGTTTATTCCCAAGGGCAACAAAAACAATGGGAAGACCAGAACTAGCCCCTGGTTTACCCGACGGTGTAAGGAGGCAAAAACAAAGTGCAATAGAGAATGGAAAAAGTACAGAAGGCAGAGAACACATGAAAATAGGGAGATTAGTCGCAGAGCCAGGAACAAGTATGCACAGGTAAGCAGGGAGGCCCAGCGTCAGTATGAAAATAACATAGCATCGAAAATCAAGACGGACCCGAAACTGTTGTATAGCCACATCAGGAGGAAGACAACAGTCAAAGACCAGGTGATCAGACTGAGGACAGAAGATGGAGAACTCACAAGAAATGATCAGGAGGTATGTGAGGAGCTAAACAGGATTTAAGGAAGTTTTTACAGTAGAGACAGGAAGGGCTGTGGGAAGACAGCACACAAGGGAACATCAAGAGGGAATATACCAACAAGTGTTGGATGACATACGAACAACTGAGGAGGAGGTGAAGAAGCTCTTAAGTGACCTTGACACCTCAAAGGCGATGGGACCGGACAACATCTCCCCATGGGTCCTTAAAGAAGGAGCAGAGATGCTGTGCGTGCCTCTAACCACAATCTTCAACACATCCCTTGAAACTGGGAAACTACCTGAGAAATGGAAGACAGCTAATGTAGTCCCCATATTTAAGAAAGGAAACAGAAACGAGGCACTAAACTACAGACCTGTGTCTCTGACATGTATTGTGTGCAAAGTCATGGAGAAGATTATCAGGAGGAGAGTGGTCGAACACCTGGAAAGGAACAAGATTATAAATGAAAACCAGCATGGGTTCATGGAAGGCAAATCTTGTATCACAAACCTCCTGGAGTTTTATGACAAGGTAACAGAAGTAAGACACGAGAGAGAGGGGTGGGTAGATTGCGTTTTCCTAGACTGCAGGAAGGCCTTTGACACAGTTCCCCCAGAAGAGATTTGTGCAGAAGCTGGAGGATCAGGCGCATGTAAAAGGGAGGACACTGCAATGGATAAGGGAATACCTGACAGGGAGGCAGCAACGAGTCATGGTACGTGAAGAGGTATCACAGTGGGCGCCTGTTACGAGCGGGGTCCCACAGGGGTCAGTTCTAGGACCAGTGCTATTTTTGATATATGTGAACGACATGATGGAAGGAATAGACTCTGAAGTGTCCCTGTTCGCAGATGACGTGAAGTTGATGAGAAGAATTAAATCGGACGAGGATGAGGCAGGTCTGCAAAGAGACCTGGACAGGCTGGACATGTGGTCCAGTAACTGGCTTCTCGAATTCAATCCAGCCAAATGCAAAGTCATGAAGATTGGCGGAGAGGCAAAGAAGCCCGCAGACAGAGTATAGGCTAGATGGACAAAGACTACAGACCTCACTCAGGGAGAAAGACCTTGGGGTGACCATAACACCGAGCACATCACCGGAGGCACACATCAACCAAATAACCGCTGCAGCATACGGGCGCCTGGCAAACCTGAGAATAGCGTTCCGATACCTTAATAAGGAATCGTTCAAGACACTGTACACTGTGTATGTTAGGCCCATACTGGAGTACGCAGCACCAATCTGGAACCCACACCTGGTCAAGCACGTCAAGAAGTTAGAGAAAGTACAAAGGTTTGCAACAAGGCTAGTCCCAGAGCTCAAGGGAATGTCGTACGAGAAAAGGTTGAGGGAAATCGGACTGACGACACTGGAGGACATAAGGGTCAGGGGAGACATGATAACGACATACAAGGTACTGCGGGGAATAGACAAGGTGGACAGAGATAAGATGTTCAAGAGAGGGGACACAGGGACAAGGGGTCACAACTGGAAGCTGAAGACACAGACGAGTCACAGGGACGTTAGGAAGTATTTCTTCAGTCATAGAGTCGTCAGCAAGTGGAATAGCCTAGCAAGTGAAGTAGTGGAGGCAGGAACCATACATAGTTTTAAGAAGAGGTATGACAAAGCTCAGGAAGCAGAGAGAGAGAGGACCCAGTAGCGATCAGTGAAGAGGCGGGGCCAGGAGCCGAGTCTCGACCCCTGCAACCACAATTAGGTGAATTAGGTGAGTACAGACACACACACACACACACACACACACATACACACACACACACAAACAAACACAAGTGCAGAGACCAGTGAAGAGGCGGGGCCAGGAGCTATGAATCGACCCCTGCAACCACAACTAGGTGAGTACAACACGAGAGAGAGGGGTGGGTTGATTGCATCTTCTTGGACTGCAAGAAGGTCTTTGACACATTTCCTCACAAGAGATTATTGCAGAAGCTAGAGGATCAGGCGCATATAACAGGAAGGACACTGCAAAGGATCAGAGAATACCTAACAGGGAGGCAACATCGAGTCATGGTACGTGATGAGGTTTCACAGTTGGCGCCTGTGACGAGCGGGGTCCCACAGGGGTCGGTTCTAGGAACAGTGCTATTTTTGGTATATGTGAATGACATGACGGAAGAGTTAGACTCAGAAGTGTCCCTGTTCGCAGGTGATGTGAAGTTAATGAGGAGAATTAAATCAGATGAGGATCAGGTAGGACTCCAAAGAGACCCGGAGAGGCTAGACACGTGGTCCAGCAACTGGCTTCTCGAATTTAACCTCGCCAAATGCAAAATCATGAAGATCGGGGAAGGGCAAAGAAGACCGTAGACGGAATATAGGCTAGGTGACCAAAGACTGCAAACCTCGCTCAAGGAGAAATATCTTGGGGTGAATGTAACACCGAGCATGTCTCCGGAAGCACACATCAACCAGATAATTGCTGCAGCATATGGGCGCCTAGCAAACCTGAGAACAGCTTTCTGATAACTTAGTAAGGAATCGCTCAAGACACCGTACACCGTGTACGTCACGCCCATACTGGAGTATGAAGCACCTGTTTGGAACCCGCACTTGATCAAGCACTTCATGAAATTAGAGAAAGTGCAAAGGTTTGCTACAAGGTTAGTTCCAGAGCTAAGGGGAATGTCCTACGAAGAAAGGTTAAGGGAAATCGGCCTGACGACATTGGAGGACAGGAGGGTTAGGGGAGATATGACAACGACATACAAAATACTGCGTGGAATAGACAAGGTGGACAGAGACAGGATGTTCCAGAGAGGAGACACAGAAACAAGGGGTCACAATTTGAAGTTGAAGACCCAGATGAGTCAAAGGGATGTTAGGAGGTATTTCTTCAGTCACAGAATAGTCAGGAAGTGGAATAGCCTAGCAAGTGAGCTAGTGGAGGCAGGAACCATACATAGCTTTAAGACGAGGTATGATAAAGCTCATGGAGCTGGGAGAGAGAGGACCTAGTAGCGCTCAACTCAGGAGCTGAGTCTCGACCCTTGCAACCACAATTAGGTGAGCACACACACACACATACATACACAAACAGCAGACACACACTACAACAAATAACCCATTATAAAAATAGAGGCTCAGAGAGAAAGTCGAAGGCTCAAGGGATCAGACGAAGATGGTCCTGGTAAGGAAGAATGGATGGAAGAACAATGTAAAAAGATGGAATAAGAGTGGGGAGCAAACTAGGTGAGCTTTGTGTGAAAATGGAGAAGAGAATGGAGGCAGAGAAGAAGAAATGAGCGTTGTAAGCTGAAGAGCGCAGAAGCCTGGATACGGGCCCTAGAATATGAGGTAACTATGCTGAAGTGAGGAGACATGTCATCTGAAGCGGGTACACTCCTACTGAACGAGGAGCCCAGTGGAAAGGAAGGAGACAAGACTTACGCTAAGGCTTTATCAGTTCACCAAGCAAGGCAGAGGAATGGAGGGGGGAGCTGTTGGGAACAGGAATAGCAGTATGTGAGGGGTGGAGAAGGTACAGAAGGTGAGAGGTCCTATGCAAAGGCATGACCATGCCACCAAGAGTTACAGGTAAAAATAAGGAAGACAATGGCCATGCACAAATGGGGCCCAGGGAAAACAGAGGGAAAAGGGAATGGGAAGGAGGG
>NC_069430.1:44615032-44642268 GCF_026875155.1 Cherax quadricarinatus
TTTAGACTTGTGACTTATTTGTTAAGCTAAAGGGAGGTAGGAGGAATTCTTGCATTGTGAATCTTAAAAGAGATAGCATCCAAACATGGCAACTGTCATAGAGGAACCTATTTCAGCAGGTGATGGAAATGGTGATAACTTCCAGACCTTTGAAACTAAACAAAGGAGAAAAAGTGAGAAAGGACTAGAGCGCCGACGTAGTCAGACTCACTTGACTTACCTGGAGTTTACCTGGAGAGAGTTCCGGGGGTCAACGCCGACGCGACCCGGTCTGTGACCAGGCCTCCTGGTGGATCAGAGCCTGATCAACCAGGCTGTTGCTGCTGGCTGCACGCAAACCAACGTACGAGCCACAGCCCGGCTGATCAGGAACTGACTTTAGGTGCTTGTCCAGTGCCAGCTTGAAGACTGCCAGGGGTCTGTTGGTAATCCCCCTTATGTATGCTGGGAGGCAGTTGAACAGTCTCGGGCCCCTGACACTTATTGTATGGTCTCTTAACGTGCTAGTGACACCCCTGCTTTTCATTGGGGGGATGGTGCATCGTCTGCCAAGTCTTTTGCTTTCGTAGTGAGTGATTTTCGTGTGCAAGTTCGGTACTAGTCCCTCTAGGATTTTCCAGGTGTATATAATCATGTATCTCTCCCTCCTGCGTTCCAGGGAATACAGGTTTAGAAACCTCAAGCGCTCCAAGTAATTGAGGTGTTTTATCTCCGTTATGCGCGCCGTGAAAGTTCTCTGTACATTTTCTAGGTCGGCAATTTCACCTGCCTTGAAAGGTGCTGTTAGTGTGCAGCAATATTCCAGCCTAGATAGAACAAGTGACCTGAAGAGTGTCATCATGGCTTGGCCTCCCTAGTTTTGAAGGTTCTCATTATCCATCCTGTCATTTTTCTAGCTAGATGCGATTGATACAATGTTATGGTCCTTGAAGGTGATCCTCCGACATGATCACTCCCAGGTCTTTGACGTTAGTGTTTTGCTCTATTTTGTGGCCAGAATTTGTTTTGTACTCTGATGAAGATTTAATTTCCTCATGTTTACCATATCTGAGTAATTGAAATTTCTCATCGTTGAACTTCATATTGTTTTCTGCAGCCCACTGAAAGATTTGGTTTGATGTCCGCCTGGAGCCTTGCAGTGTCTGCAATGGAAGACACTGTCATGCAGATTCGGGTGTCATCTGCAAAGGAAGACACGGTGCTGTGGCTGACATCCTTGTCTATGTCGGATATGAGGATGAGGAACAAGATGGGAGCGAGTACTGTGCCTTGTGGAACAGAGCTTTTCACCGTAGCTGCCTCGGACTTTACTCTGTTGACGACTACTCTCTGTGTTCTGTTAGTGAGGAAATTATAGATCCATCGACCGACTTTCCTGTTATTCCTTTAGCACGCATTTTGTGCGCTATTACGCCATGGTCACACTTGTCGAAGGCTTTTGCAAAGTCTGTTATTTTTCATCTGCATTTTTTTTGTTTCTAGGCATTTAGGACCTTGTCGTAGTGATCCAATATTGAGACAGACGGACGACCTGTTTAAACCCATGTGCCCTGGGTTGTGTAATGGGGGTTTTCTAGAGGGGTGGTGATCTTGCTTCTTGGGCCCCCTTGGTGCCAGAGGGTGCAAGAAGTTTTTCTTCAAAGAAGAATATGTTAATCTGAACTTCCCTGACAACACCCTGTTTGGCGCTAGTGTGCATGACAACACCCATTCCTGCTAAGTGAGCATATCCCCGGGGCCCCCTGCTAAGTGTGCTTGAAAAACCTCTGCCCCCTGCTAAGTGTGCATGACACCCCTTGGCCCTGCTAAGTGTGCTGACTACCCGATCCCTGAATGGGTTTGGGTAATGGGCTGTAAAAAAAACTTAACTAAAGTCTTTTGGGAAAAAAAACAATTTGTGTTTGTGGAAAGATGAAGAAAACTGTTATGACTATTAGACCCCTTTGGGGTTATTAAGTCTGGATCCACCAACTACAATTTTAAAAAAATGGGTCATTCATAACTTTGGATCCCTTTACATGGACCTTTCCCCTTTGATTCGGGCACACACCCAAAATTAAAAGGAAAACCAAAACCAACCCCCCCCCCCCCCAAATATTTTTTCCCTCCTGTTTTTCCTAAACATCGAAGTGTACCTCCCCCCTCGAGCAGGTGTTACAAATCCCAGCATATGGCCAGTTGCATAGTGATCCATACAACGGGGAAAATTTGTAAGACTGGGCCCTATAATATTCCCTCTAAATGGGTAATCAGCCCTCCCCGGAGTCGAGTGTTAGTCCTCAATCTTGTGAATGTACAGCATGGGGGTAGACGGGCTTATATATGTAGTAGGTGAGTGAAGCAGATGGAGGGGGGTCTAGTGGCCCATCCATAGCGAAGGGGTCTTTGTCCAAAGGTTAAACAAGCGTAAAGAATTCTTTGAAAGAAATCCCATGATGCTGCGTGTCTACGTTGTCAAAACGTCACCCCAAAAACCCCATATCGTAAAAACAGTCGCTCCTCCCTAAAGAAGTTTTCCTTCGACCCCCGTCGGGGGGGGGAACCTTTTTGTATCGTACCAGCGCCTGACTTACTCCTTCATGATGCTTGCAAACGTGAAAGGATCAAACCCACAGTGGGTAATAAATGACTCTGTGCTATGTGTTTTACCAAAAACCTGTGGGTATTTTATACCTTTTTAATGTTCAATAAATGACTCTACTAAACTTCCCCTTGCTGCCGTTGAAAAGACCTGCCTAAAGTTAAATTTACAGCCATCCACTCGACGAAAGATCTTTCATCGTCGTCTGTCTGACGTTTATGAAGCCACAAAGCTGATCGCGACACTTCTATAAAAACCCTCAGAGCCGACAGTTCACCATTTTTCCCCTTCCTTTTTTTCTGGGGAAACGTTCCCTTTTCGTCAAAGGCTGGGCAAAATCGTCACTTCTTTATCGATGGGATCTAAGACCCCTACGGGAACAAAATCCTGGGCGCGATTGAACTTATCCCCAAAAACCCCAAACCCTCTCAAAGATCAGCTAAAATTCTCCAAAAATCGGTATGGCTACTAAGCACTGTCTGAGGCCTAGCTATTCCTGTTGAAGAAAAAAGCAGCTATGGCATTGGGGGAAGGGTGCTCTCGTGGATCGAACATGGATAAGACAGGAAGCAAAGAGGTCCCTAAATGGGTTAAATCCGAGTGGGGATCAGTAACAATGGGGTTCCCAGGGACGTTTGGGCCGTTGTTGTTTATAAAATTAAAACAATGATCTTGATGAAGGAATTACTAGTGATTGAGCAAATTCGCCGATGAAAGAAGTAGGTAGGATATTGATTCAAAGTAGATGTTTGGGAACTTCAGGAGGATTTAGACAAAATTACTCTTGGTCAGAAAAGTGGCGATGCAGTTCAATGTAGATAAATGCAAGGTTTGAAGTCGGGGGTGTCCATAACCTAGCATTTAAGTTAAATAAAATTGAAAATTAACCATACAGATTGCAAAAGGACTTGGGGGTTATGGTAAACGCAACTTAAACCCAAGACGCAATGAACATCAAAAAAGGTATACAATACGACAGGTTGTTGGTAAGACAATATGCAACAGTTAGACAACTTTTCCGAAAAGTTTCGCCTACAGTGGCTTTTTTCGACTGAAGGGAAACCCTCTGTGTAGGGAAACGTTTTGGAATAAAGTTGTCTAACTGTTTCATATGTGTCTTACCCAACAAGACAGCAATGCCTAAGGTACGTAACAAGGGAAAAAGATTTCTGGGATTTATATCAAAAAGTGTAAGCAAAGAAGCCAGGGGCATACTGCAGCTTTTACTCATTAGAAGGCCTCACCTAGATTATGCAGTTCAATTTGGTTCCTATTACAAATGGCAAAATTTGTTAGAAAAAAATTCAACGTAGGAGACTAAATTAATAATAGCATTAGAAATTTCCTTATGAGAAAAAATTGAAGACTCTTAAGTTACTTCCTTGTTGACGAAGAATGAGGGGAGACCTGTCGAAGTGTATAAGTGGAAGATAGGTATTAAAAAAGGGGGTTTAACAAGGTCTTGAGAATATTCTCAAAAGAGAACCCGCAGTAATGGATTTAAATTAGTAAGTTTAGATTTTGAAAGGACTAGGAAAAGTATTGGGTTTTGGAAAAAGGGTAGTAGTGAGTGGAACAGTCTCCTAGTTGGGTTATTTAGGCTAGGATTTGGGTAGTTTCAAATTTAGGTTTGGGTAAATACATGAGTGGGGGTGGGGGTTTGGTTTGAGTGGGACTTGCACATCAGAGCTTATTTCTTGGGTAGCATTGAAAATTGGGTAGGTCAAATGTTTGTTAGTGGGATGAATTGTAAAGGACCTGCCTAGTATGGACCAACAGGCCTGCTGCAGTGTTCCTCCTTTCTTATGTTCTTATATCTATCCAAGTCACATAGAACCCGAACGTTTCGCCCACATCTCGCCATGCTGGACCTGCTACTCCTATCACCACTCAACGCCTGACTGTCCTCTGAAAGGAAAGAAGTACTGCACAAACTGCGGTAAAGACGGCCATGACTTCAAGGAATGTTCTACTACCACTACCTCTCCTACCTGCCTCAACTGCAAGGGTACTCACCACACCCTTGCAGCAAAATGCCCTCTACGTAAAGAAGTCCTGTCTAAGAAAATCATTGAAGAAACCAAGAAGAACAACCCTAAATCGCCAACATACGCCGCCATTGCAAAAATTCAATCAGATACCACCGAACTCCTTCAAGCTGCACAACAATCGTCTCCACCCAGCCAGTCCCTCTCTGCTCTTCCTGACGCTGCTCCATCCAAGAACATAAGAACATAAGAAAGGAGGAACACTGCAGCAGGCCTGTTGGCCCATACTAGGCAGGTCCTTTACAATTCATCCCACTAACAAACATTTGACCAACCCAATTTTCAATGCTACCCAAGAAATAAGCTCTGATGTGCAAGTCCCACTCAAATCCAACCCCTCCCACTCATGTACTTATCCAACCTAAATTTGAAACTACCCAAAGTCCTAGCCTCAATAACCCAACTAGGTAGACGGTTCCACTCATCAACTACCCTATTTCCAAACCAATACTTTCCTATGTCCTTTCTAAATCTAAACTTATCTAATTTAAATCCATTACTGCGGGTTCTCTCTTGGAGAGATATCCTCAAGACCTTGTTAATATCCCCTTTATTAATACCTATCTTCTACTTATACACTTCGATCAGGTCTCCCCTCATTCTTCGTCTAACAAGTGAATGTAAGTAGGTAAGACACAAAGGCAACAGTTAGGCAACTTTATTCCGAAACGTTTCGCCTACACAGTAGGCTTCTTCAGTCGAATACAGAAAGTAGGCAGGAACAGTAGAGATGTGAAGACGAAGTAATCAGTCCATCACCCTTGAAGTCGTAGAATTTGAGGTTGTCAGTCCCTCAGCCTGGAGAGTTCAGTTCCATAGTCAGGAACTATCTGAAGATCAAGGAACTGAACTCTCCAGGCTGAGGGACTGACAACCTCAAATTCTACGACTTCAAGGGTGATGGACTGATTACATCGTCTTCATATCTCTACTGTTCCTGCCTACTTTCTGTATTCGACTGAAGAAGCCTACTGTGTAGGCGAAACGTTTCGGAATAAAGTTGCCTAACTGTTGCCTTTGTGTCTTACCTACCAACCTGTCGGTATTTTATACCATTTTGATGTTCATCAAGTGACTGTAACTTAAGAGTCTTCAATCTTTCTTCATAAGGAAGATTTCTAATGCTATGTATTAATTTAGTCATCCTACGCTGAATGTTTTCTAACGAATTTATGTCCATTCTGTAATATGGAGACCAGAATTGAGCTGCATAATCTAGGTGAGGCCTTACTAATGATGTATAAAGCTGCAGTATGACCTCTGGACTTCTGTTGCTTACACTTCTTGATATAAATCCCAGTAATCTATTTGCCTTATTACGTACGCTTAGGCATTGCTGTCTTGGTTTAAGGTTGCTGCTTACCATAACCCCCAAGTCCTTTTCGCAATCTGTATGGCTAAGTTCTACATTATTTAACTTATAAGTACTAGGGTTATGGACACTCCCGAGCTTCAGAACCTTGCATTTATCTACATTGAACTGCAATCTGCCACTTTTCTGACCAAGAGTAGAGTTTGTCTAAATCCTCCTGAAGTTCCCTAACATCTACGTTTGAATCAATTATCCTACCTATCTTCGTGTCATCGGCGAATTTGCTCATATCACTAGTAATTCCTTCATCAAGATCATTGATATATATTATAAACAACAACGGGCCCAAGACTGATCCCTGTGGAACGCCACTTGTTACTGATCCCCACTCGGATTTAACCCCATTTATGGACACTCTCTGCTTCCTGCCCCGTGAGCCATGACTCGATCCACGAGAGCACCCTTCCCCCAATCCATGAGCTGCTACTTTTTTAAACGCTTTGGTGCGGAACTCTATCAAATGCCTTACTAAAATTAAAGTAAATAATATCAAATTCTTTATCGGGTCAACAGCCTAAAAAGCTTTACAAAAAAAGTTAATAAATTAGTTAGCAAGCCCGGCCCTCTTTGAATCCATGTGGTATCATTAATCAAGCTATGCTTATCGAGATGGCTTCTTAAAATTTGAGCTAAATTGATCTAGTAATTTGCCTACAATTGGGGTTCGGGCTTATTGGGCGGTAATTTACGGAAACGGATTTTGCCCCGGGTTTTAAAAATAGGATTACATTACCATTTTTCCAAATATCAGCCCTACCCTGTTTGAAAAATTAAATTAAAAATATTGTTAATGGTTCAAGACTTCCATTTTGCATTCCTTTTAAACCTTTGAAAAAACCCCATCGGGACCGGTGACTTATTTTGCTTCAGTGGTCATCTGCTTCAAAACCCATTCCTGTACGTGATGTTACATAATTTATTTTCTTCTGACCATATAAAAATTAAATTCCGGAATATTATTAGTGTTTTCCTGTGAAAAAAACCGAGAAAAAATAATTATTTAAAATCGACACATTTCTTTTCCTTTGTCAGAAGATCCCAAGTTTTTTTTAAAGGGGGACCTATCTTTCTCTGACTTTTGTTCTATATCCCGGAAAAAACTTTTTGGGGGTTTTTTTTTTTAGAATCCCTGCAATTTTAATTTTTAAGTCCCTTTTGTTTTTTACCCCCTTTTTAATGTCCCTCTTAATGTCAATAACTGTTCAAAAGAACCCTCGCCTTTTTTTGATAGCCAATAAATTCCTTTCTTATGCCCTGAGATATTTCAGCCTATTATTCATCCATTTTGGGCTTTTCATTTACTAATTTTTTAAAGGGGAAAAACTTTCTTTAGCAGCTGTATTGTGTTCAGAAAACTGTCATATTGATACTTCTTCGTTCCCCAGTCAACAGATGATAAGTGTTCTCTAACCCATCAAAATCGCAAGAAAAAAATCTGGGACTTTTACTGAGTTATCCTATATCTACTTCCATTAAATTTTAAAAGTAATTGATTTTGGTCCTAGACCCATTCTTCTGAAATTCTAAATTTTAAAAAGGGGGTTTCATTTTTTTGCCAGAACTAAGTCAAGCGGGTTTATTCCCCCTTGTGGGTTCTGTCACAAACTGCTTCAAAAAACAATCCTGAATATTTCTAAGAAGTCGTATGATTCAAAATTCCCCAGTCAAAAAATTTCCAATCAATTGACTAAATTAAAAGCTCCTAGAATTACTACATTATCGGCCCTTTGTGGCCCTAACTTTTTCCTCCATAGTAGTCTTCCCTGGCCCCTATCAAAATTTTGGGGGGAGGTTTATCACCCCTAAAGTTAAATTTTTCATGCCCCCTGAAAATTCTATCCAAACAGACTCTGTATGTTTACTTAGATTTAAAATCCCCTTTTTAATGCAACATTTAAGCGATCTCGGAAACAATCCACCCCCCCCCCCTTCCCCGAATTTCTATCTATTGGAAAAAATTTTTAAAACCCGAATGTGACATTCGCAGGATTGTCCCGATTTTTAAATTTAAAACCACGTCTCAGTAATGGCAAATCATCTTGTTACCTGCACTAGCAATAGTCTCAACTCGTCCATCTTATTCCTACATGCGACTATTTGTGAAATATAATTAAGGACCCTCCTTTTCTCTTTATCATTCCTGCTCCTTTCTGTTATTCCAAAAAAACCTATTACTGTCCTTGTCAATTAGTGCCACTGGCCTTCCGTATCCCCCCTTTTTTGCCTATTACATTTTCCCTAGTACTCATATTACTACCCTGAGACTTCACATTTTTCCCGCAAAACCCATCCCACTAACATTCCTTTTTAAAGACAAAACCTCCCTCCACGCGTTGGCCATGCTCCCACCCCACCCTAGACAAGTGAACCCCATCCTGGCAAAATGTCATTTCGCCAAAAAGGGGGCCCCAGTTTCAATGAATGTTACCGCTTTTCCTTCAGTATTTGTCCAGCCAGCAATTGACCCCAATTGCTTGGACAACCATTCTTTTCCAACCCTTCCTTGGCAAAACCACATATGACAGGTTTCCCCACCCTTCTTCCTAATTATCTTATTGCTGACCTATACCTGCTAATCAGGGCCTCCTCCCACGTCGCCCAAAATCGTTGCCTCCAGCATGAGACAGGGTAGGATTGCCCCTTACCCCTTTGATGTCATCCAGAGGCTAACAAATTCCCTTTATCCCACCCCAGGGAAAAAAATACTCTCTGCCTCCTATCTATCCTTTAAACAAAGCCCTATCCATGTACCCAATTGGCTATCCCCAACAACAACAATTTTTTACCCCCTTGGCGTCGCCCTAGTGTGTCCGATAGCACTACATCGCCAGGGAGCATTACCCACTTTTGAATTCGTCATGACGTTCTCGATGGTCTTCGTTGGGGGGTTCTAGGGGGTCTCCTCAGTCTGCCCCAAAGCTTCCCTTGGGGCCGTTGTGGCATTTTCCCGTAGAACACTCCATTCGTCAGGTGCACCCAGAATGAGTTGGAAATTTTCCCCGCAGTTTCGGTTTCCGTTGTTTTGCCTCTCCCAAACCGTTTTCAAAGTTTATTTCTATAAGGATTACAATGTGAGTTTTTCAGAAATTTGGTTATTGTTTGGGTTTTCAGTATAAAAATTGAGATTACAGAGTGTACCACTAGAACGCTTAGCATGGCTAGGCTTAAACTTTATGGTTAAAACTTCAGCTTGGGTTTCCCTGTTGCCCGACCTGACCCAACTCCCCCTTAAACCGGGGGTCACAAAAAGGGGGATTACTAGAAACCTTTGTTCTCCCCCGTTAATCGCCGTATCTCCCGTTAGCAACTCTGAGTTCTTCTCTCAGCTGCTGGTAAAGCTGCTCAAGAGAGGGCATCCTGGTTCAGATTCACAGAGAGCACACAAACAGGTCTTCACAGAGCTAAAACACTCACCAAAGGGGCTTTCTTATAGTATGCCACCTTTTTAAAGCGCAAACCCTGGCTCATTTAACACAACAATCAATGAACTGTTTTGCCTAAACAACATGCCAAACTTCAACTTTCCAGACTCGCCACCATCACAAGACCTCCTCAAGCTAATTCCAGACATTGTTAACTTCACCTCAACCCTGGTTTACTCGTATCTCTGACCAAGACTCTACTCCAGAACCAACACCACCGTCTACTGCCACCTCTCACCACCCACCACCAGCCCAACAAATCACGACCGACCAACACTCCCTGCCTCCTCTCAACACAGTCACAGAAGACGAAATAGTACCAGAACATTATGAACAACCCTCGGACAACGACGAAGTAGTAGTCGAAGAAGAAACCACAGGCAACCGTTACCTAAGCCAAGCCTTTAATGGGTCTCTAACCTTCTACACCACCCCCAACCTCCCAACCGAAATGAGCGCAGCTGATATGCTCCACTTAATGAAAGAAGGAGCTGTTAAGTACACCTGTACCAAGCCTCACCAAATTCCTTTTGAAAACGCACTATCTTACCTCGTGACGAATCTGAACTGCTCCAACCTCAGAATGCAACTATTCCACATGTCCAAGAGAGACTTCAAAAGACTCAAGAGTGGCTCCATCACCAGCGAAGTGTAGCCAAACACACAACACCCTTCCCAACACCTGACGTCCAAACCAGCTCTTCACCTCAGCCTGAAGCATATCAGTCAGCGAGCACTGTCTGCAGTCTGCTCTCTCCTCTATGTCCTCAACATGCCCTCTCTACACTGCCTCGCAGTGCCACGCAGCTGGGTTTAGCCCTGGCTCTTTCATCTACAACTCAAGACCTTCCTCTCACGACTGTTCATCGTCTGTCCACACTTCCCCACTCACCCACCGGAGTCGCAACAGAAGAGCCTGCTATGTGTGTTCTCAATATCTGTCCCACGATCGCCTTTGCTGCTGGGTTAAGCCCTGGCTCTATTTCTACAACTAAGAACACTCCTCTCCAGCACTATTCTTCGTCTGTCCCGTCTTCCCCGCTCATCCCATTTGGGATCTTACCTGAACTTTCGTTCGTTCGTTCCTATGCTGTACATTCTGCAAGATTGATGGACTGAACACATCGTCTCCAGGTTGAGGGACTGATTACCTCATTCTCCTCCTCTCCTTACGCCTTCCTCTTTGTATTGGACTGATGAAGCCACTGTGTGGCGAAACGTTTCCTGAATAAAGATTCCCATATGCTGCATAAGTGTCTCAATCTTCAACTTGTCGGTTTTTCAAACCATTCATCACAACTGTCAGACACTGCAGCATCATGGGATCTTGTTACAAAGAATTCTTCAACACTTGTTCAACCTTTGGACGAAGACCTACTTCGACTAGTGGATGGTACCACTATGACCCCGCCTCCAACTGCTTCACGTCACCTCACTACAGTATATAAGCCACGTCTACGGCCCTATGCTGTACATTCTGCAAGATTGATGGACTGAACACATCGTCTCCAGGTTGAGGGACAGATTACCTCATTCTCCTCCTCTCCTTACGCCTTCCTCTTTGTATTGGACTGATGAAGCCACTGTGTGGCGAAACGTTTTCTGAATAAAGATTCCCATATGCTGCATAAGTGTTTCAATCTTCAACTTGTCGGTTTTTTCAAACCATTCATCACATGTATAGAGTTGTAAAATAACTTTTGGACTTCTGTTACTTATACTTCTTGAGATAAATCCAAGTAATCTGTTGGCCTTGTTGCGCACACTGAGGCACTGCTGTCTTGGCTTTAGATTTCTGCTTACCATGACTCCCAAGTCTTTTTCACATTCTGTATGACCAAGCTCTACTTCACCTAGATTATAGCTTCGAGGGTTATTTTCATTACCAAGGGCAAATACCTTACACTTATCCACGTTTCGCCACATAGTGGCTTCATCAGTCCATACAAAGGAGAATCTTGAAGAACAGGAGGAGAAAGAGGTAATCAGTCCCTCAACCTTGAGTCGATGTGGTCAGTCCATCAATCTTGAATAGAGTACGGCATACGTGCTGAGAAGGAGCTTATAAACCGTTGGCAGGAGAGGTGCAGCAGTCATAGGTCGTGTAACATTTGTTCAATGTTGAAGTAGGTCGTGCCCAAGAATTAGGCAAGCGAAGAATTCCCAAGTATTAAGATCCCAAGAAGTTGCAGTGTCTGACAGGTTTGTAGATGAATGGTTCAGAGAACCGACATGTTGATAAATTAGACACATGTGCAACTCTTGGGTATCTTTATTGAGGAAACGTTTCGCCACACAGTGGCTTCATCAGTCCATACAAAGGAGAATCTTGAAGAACATTGAACAAATGTTACACCACCTATGACTGCTGCACCTCTCCTGCCAACGGTTTATAAGCTCCTTCTCAGCACGTATGCCGTATTCTATTCAAGATTGATGGACTGACCACATCGACTCAAGGTTGAGGGACTGATTACCTCTTTCTCCTCCTGTTCTTCAAGATTCTCCTTTGTATGGACTGATGAAGCCACTGTGTGGCGAAACGTTTCCTCAATAAAGATACCCAAGAGTTGCACTTGTGTCTAATTTATCAACATGTCGGTTCTCTGAACCATTCATCTACAAATCTGCTTCTATCAACTTTTCTGTACTCGACTGAAGAAGCCTACTGTGTAGGCGAAACGTTTCGAAATAAAGATTCCTAACTGTTGCAAATGTGTCTTAACTAACACAAAGGAGAATCTTGAAGAACAGGAGGAGAATGAGGTAATCAGTCCCTCAACCTTGAGTCGATGTGGTCAGTCCATCAATCTTGAATAGAATACGGCATACGTGCTGAGAAGGAGCTTATAAACCGTTGGCAGGAGAGGTGCAGCAGTCATAGGTGGTGTAACATTTGTTCAATGTTGAAGTAGGTCATGCCCAAGAATTAGGCAAGCGAAGAATTCCCAAGAGTTGCACATGTGTCTAATTTATCAACATGTCGGTTCTCTGAACCATTCATCTACAAACTTCTTGATATAAATCACAGTAATCTATTTGCCTTATTACGTACGCTTAGGCATTGCTGTTTTGGTTTAAGGTTGCTGCTTACCATAACCCCCAAGTCCTTTTCGCAATCTGTATGGCTAAGTTCTACATTATTTAACTTATAAGTGCTAGGGTTATGGACACTCCCGAGCTTCAGAACCTTGCATTTATCTACATTGAACTGCATCTGCCACTTTTCTGACCAAGAGTAGAGTTTGTCTAAATCCTCCTGAAGTTCCCTAACATCTACGTTTGAATCAATTATCCTACCTATCTTCGTGTCATCGGCGAATTTGCTCATATCACTAGTAATTCCTTCATCAAGATCATTGATATATATTATAAACAACAACGGGCCCAAGACTGATCCCTGTGGAACGCCACTTGTTACTGATCCCCACTCGGATTTAACCCCATTTATGGACACTCTCTGCTTCCTGTCTGTGAGCCATGACTCGATCCACGAGAGCACTTTTCCCCCAATGCCATGAGCTGCCACTTTCTTTAACAGTCTTTGGTGCGGAACTCTATCAAATGCCTTACTAAAATCTAAGTAAATAAAATCAAATTCTTTATCGTGGTCAACAGCCTCAAAAGCTTTACTGAAGAAAGTTAATAAATTAGTTAGACAAGACCGGCCTCTTGTGAATCCATGCTGAGTATCATTAATCAAGCTATGCTTATCGAGATGGCTTCTTATAATCTCAGCTATAATTGACTCTAGTAATTTGCCTACAATTGAGGTCAGGCTTATTGGGCAGTAATTTGACGGTAACGACTTGTCCCCTGTAAAGTAAAAGGACACAAGTGCAACTAATGTGACATTTATTGTGGCAACGTTTCGCTCTCCAGGAGCTTTATCAAGCCATTACCTACCATTACATAATGGCTTGATAAAGCTCCTGGAGAGCGAAACGTTGCCACAATAAATGTCACATTAGTTGCACTTGTGTCCTTTTACTTTACATATTGTCGGTAATTCTACCAACTTTATTACGACTTGTCCCCTGTTTTAAAAATAGGAATTACATGAGCCATCTTCCACATATCAGACACTACACCTGTTTGAAGAGATAAATTAAAAATATTAGTTAATGGTTCACAGACTTACATTTTGCATTCCTTAAGAACCCTTGAAAAAACCTCATCAGGACCCGGTGACTTATTTTGCTTCAGTCGGTCTATCTGCTTCACAACCATTTCACTAGTGACTGTGATGTTACATAAAATAGTAAGAGTGCTAGGAATAAGATGGACGAGTTGAAACTAGTTGCTAGTGCAGGTAACATAGATGTATTTGCCATTACTGAGACGTGGTTTAATTCAAAAAGTCGGGACATGCCTGCAGAATGTCACATTCAGGGTTTTAAATTGTTCCAAGTAGATAGAAGTATCGGGAAGGGGGGTGGGGTGGCACTGTATGTCCGAGATCGCTTGAACTGTTGCATAAAAACGGGTATTAAGTCTGAAGTAACACATACAGAGTCTGTTTGGATAGAATTTTCAGAGGGGCATGAAAAGTTAATTTTAGGTGTGATATACCGTCCCCCAAATTTAGATAGGGACCAGGGGAGACTACTATGGGAGAAATTGCTAGGGCCACAAGGCACGATAATGTAGTAATTCTAGGAGACTTTAACTTTAGTCATATTGATTGGAATTTCTTGACTGGGAATTTAGAATCATACGACTTCTTAGAAGTAGTTCAGGATTGTTTTTTGAAGCAGTTTGTGACAGAACCTACAAGGGGTAATAACCTGCTTGACTTAGTTCTGGCAAACAATGAATCCCTTGTTTATAATTTAGAAGCTTCAGAGGAACTGGTGTGCTACGGACCACAAATCAATTACATTTAGAATTGAATGGAAGTATGATAGTAGGGATAACTCAGTAACAGTCCCAGATTTTCGCTTAGCAGATTACGATGGGCTTAGAGAAACACTTATCATCTGTTGACTGGGGTGGAACGAAGAGAGCTATCAGTATGACAGTTTTCTGAACACAATACATGCTGCTCAAAGAACGTTTATCCCTTATAAAGAAATTAGATCAAATAGAAATGACCCAAAATGGATGAATAATAGGCTGAAATATCTACTAGGGCAAAAGAAAGGAATTTATAGGCGTATCAAAAGAGGCGAGGGTCATCTTATGAATCAGTATATTGACATTAAGAGGGACATTAAAAAGGGGATAAGAAAAGCTAAAAGGGACTATGAAATTAAAGTTGCTAGGGATTCTAAAACTAACCCAAAAAGTTTTTTCCAGGTATATAGAACAAAAGTCAGAGATAAGATAGGTCCCCTTCAAAATAACTATGGGCATCTTACTGACAAAGAGAATGAAATGTGCTCGATTTTAAATAATTATTTTCTCTCGGTTTTTACACAGGAAGACACTAATAATATTCCGGTAATTATTTTTTATAGTGGGCCAGAAGAAGATAAATTATGTAACATCACAGTCACTAGTGAAATGGTTGTAAAGCAGATAGACCGACTGAAGCAAAATAAGTCACTGGGTCCTGATGAGGTTTTTTCAAGGGTTCTAAAGGAATGCAAAATGGAAGTCTGTGAACCATTAACTAATATTTTTAATTTATCTCTTCAAACAGGTGTAGTGTCTGATATGTGGAAGATGGCTAATGTAATTCCTATTTTTAAAACAGGGGACAAGTCTTTACCGTCAAATTACCGCCCAATAATCCTGACCTCAATTGCAGGCAAATTACTAGAGTCAATTATAGCTGAGATTATAAGAAGCCATCTCGTTAAGCATAGCTTGATTAATGATACTCAGCATGGATTCACAAGAGGCCGGTCTTGTCTAACTAATTTATTAACTTTCTTCAGTAAAGCTTTTGAGGCTGTTGACCACGATAAAGAATTTGATATTGTTTACTTAGATTTTAGTAAGGCATTTGATAGAGTTCTGCACCAAAGACTGTTGAAGAAAGTAGCAGCTCATGGCATTGGGGGAAGGGTGCTCTCGTGGATCGAATCATGGCTCACAGACAGGAAGCAGAGAGTGTCCATAAATGGGGTTAAATCCGAGTTTGGATCAGTAACAAGTGGCATTCCACAGGGATCAGTCTTGGGCCCGTTGTTGTTTATAATGGAAATATAAACACAAATGCAATATAATGTGATCCTTTATTGACTACGTTTCGCCCACACAGTGGGCTTTTTCAAGTCACAAACAGAACTACCTGGGATGGAAGGAACGCGAGTATTTATAGTCCGGTTCAGAATGCTGAGGTCAGGTGAAGAATGCTGCATCTGATGATGTACCGAGTGGGGTTATAGAGTCTAAAAACTTGGGTAGCTTGGAAAGGAGATTGGATAAGTTTGTGAGCAGACCTTCTACAGTGTTCTTATGTGGGATAGCGACGAAGAAGTTTCTTGGCAAGTGGTTCAGCTATGTTATAGAAGCCACTATTCTGGTTGAAGTTGTCGGATATAGAAATAAGTGATGATTCCAGGATTCTTCGGTATTGAGTGTTGTCTTCTGTGGCGATAAGTCTTGAGTTTCTGTAGTTTATCAAGTGGTTGTGTGAATTACGGTGTTGTACGCAGGCATTCCTTGTGTCGTCAGACCTGCTTGCGTATTGGTGTTCTGAAATACGTGTTTGGAGGTCCCTTGATGTTTCGCCCACGTATAACTTGTTGCAGTCATTACAAGGGATTATGTATACCCCTGCAGAGGATGGAGGCTTGTCCTGTCTACCACTGGTGATGTCCTTAATGGTCGTGGTTGTGGAGGTAGATACTTGGAATGATGTTTTGGCAAAGATGTTGGAAACATGTTTGGCAATGGAGTTGGTGGGAAGGACTATGTATCTCTTCTCGGCAGTGTCTTCTCTGGGTGTGTTGAAGATGTTTAATGCTCGCCGTCTGCAGTCTCTTATGAAGTGACGAGGATAGTGGAGTTTAGAAAATATTTGTTCAATTATAGTGCATTCTTCCTCAAGGAACTCGTTGCTGCAGATTCTGAGTGCACGCAGGAAGAAGCCTATAATTACACCACGTTTGGTTTTGGTGTCGTGGTGAGAGTAGAAGTGGAGAAGATCGTTTTGGTTGGTGGGTTTTCGATAGACTTTAAAACGAAGTTCGTGGTCAGCTTTGCAGAGCAGGACATCAAGGAAAGGAAGAGTGTTGTCGACTTCTTCTTCAAGTGTGAACTGGATTGAAGGCTCGACCTGGTTGAGCTTGTCTTGGAGAGCTTGAACGTTGAAGTGTTTAGGAGTTATGAGGAGAATGTCGTCAACATAACGGAGCCAGGTGACAGACGAAGGAATAATGGTGGAGAAACGTTCGGCTTCTAGATGTTCCATATATAGGTTCGCCAGGACTGCACTGAGTGGCGAACCCATGGGTAGTCCAAAAGTCTGCTGAAAGAGGTGATTTTCGAAAGAGAAACACGTAAAGCCAACACATAGTTCAACAAGGTCGATGAAATCGCTGGCTGGAATGGGAAGATCAAGTGAATCGTCAATTTTCCTGCGCAAGAGATCGATGGCTTGTGCAGTAGGTACTTTGGTGAATAGGGAAGTCACGTCAAGGCTGGAAAGTTTCTTGTTCCTGATGTTGATGTTGCGAATGCGATTGAGAAGATCACCTGAGTGTTTGAGATGTGCTGGACTGATAGTGCCCAAGAGTTTAGAGAGGTGTTTGGCGAGAATTCCTGATAGCTGGTGGGGAGCACTGCCTATTCCCACCAGCTATCAGGAATTCTCGCCAAACACCTCTCTAAACTCTTGGGCACTATCAGTCCAGCACATCTCAAACACTCAGGTGATCTTCTCAATCGCATTCGCAACATCAACATCAGGAACAAGAAACTTTCCAGCCTTGACGTGACTTCCCTATTCACCAAAGTACCTACTGCACAAGCCATCGATCTCTTGCGCAGGAAAATTGACGATTCACTTGATCTTCCCATTCCAGCCAGCGATTTCATCGACCTTGTTGAACTATGTGTTGGCTTTACGTGTTTCTCTTTCGAAAATCACCTCTTTCAGCAGACTTTTGGACTACCCATGCTTTCGCCACTCAGTGCAGTCCTGGCGAACCTATATATGGAACATCTAGAAGCCGAACGTTTCTCCACCATTATTCCTTCGTCTGTCACCTGGCTCCGTTATGTTGACGACATTCTCCTCATAACTCCTAAACGCTTCAACGTTCAAGCTCTCCAAGACAAGCTCAACCAGGTCGAGCCTTCAATCCAGTTCACACTTGAAGAAGAAGTCGACAACACTCTTCCTTTCCTTGATGTCCTGCTCTGCAAAGCTGACCACGAACTTCGTTTTAAAGTCTATCGAAAACCCACCAACCAAAACGATCTTCTCCACTTCTACTCTCACCACGACACCAAAACCAAACGTGGTGTAATTATAGGCTTCTTCCTGCGTGCACTCAGAATCTGCAGCAACGAGTTCCTTGAGGAAGAATGCACTATAATTGAACAAATATTTTCTAAACTCCACTATCCTCGTCACTTCATCAGAGACTGCAGACGGCGAGCATTAAACATCTTCAACACACCCAGAGAAGACACTGCCGAGAAGAGATACATAGTCCTTCCCACCAACTCCATTGCCAAACATGTTTCCAACATCTTTGCCAAAACATCATTCCAAGTATCTACCTCCACAACCACGACCATCAAGGACATCACCAGTGGTAGACAGGACAAGCCTCCATCCTCTGCAGGGGTATACATAATCCCTTGTAATGACTGCAACAAGTTATACGTGGGCGAAACATCAAGGGACCTCCAAACACGTATTTCAGAACACCAATACGCAAGCAGGTCTGACGACACAAGGAATGCCTGCGTACAACACCGTAATTCACACAACCACTTGATAAACTACAGAAACTCAAGACTTATCGCCACAGAAGACAACACTCAATACCGAAGAATCCTGGAATCATCACTTATTTCTATATCCGACAACTTCAACCAGAATAGTGGCTTCTATAACATAGCTGAACCACTTGCCAAGAAACTTCTTCATCGCTATCCCACATAAGAACACTGTAGAAGGTCTGCTCACAAACTTATCCAATCTCCTTTCCAAGCTACCCAAGTTTTTAGACTCTATAACCCCACTCGGTACATCATCAGATGCAGCATTCTTCACCTGACCTCAGCATTCTGAACCGGACTATAAATACTCGCGTTCCTTCCACCCCAGGAAGGCTTACTCACGATGCATTACTCTAACAGAGTAAAGATCAAACCAGCGAGTGGCACAACCAATGAGTCGTCCAAACTAGCACTTGCAGCTGTCGTTAGTGGCAGGCTGCAAGTCAAATGTAATGCGATTTTATCGCTCAAAGAGGCCTTTGTTGTCGTCTGTACAGACGACACAGAGGCTGAGAAACTACTTACCACCACTGCTACTACCACTCTACGAGACCAGGGATTTCTTGTCTTGACTTCCCCAGCACTGAGGGCCAGGAGAACTGTGTTCCTCAAGCGACTCGACAACCTTATCACTGTACAGGCCACTGAAGAAATCAAGTCATCTATCGAAGCAAAGAACCCTTGGGCCAAGGTGGACTTCATTACTAAAATACCCAATGCTTCATCCATGCTGAAGGTCACCTTCAGTGACATCAACATGGCAGCCAGAGCTCTCGCTGAGGGCCTGGCTATTCACTACTTCCACATCAACCCAGCCTTCATCGAAGCAGAGAAATTCCAACATATCTCACAGTGCTATAATTGTTACTCATACTTACACACCACAAATGATTGTCCTACCAAGGACAAGAAGTTCTGCTCCACCTGTGGCCGTGAGGGTCATGACTTCAAGAATTGCACTACTGCTTCACCACCTAAATGCTTGAACTGCAAGAATGACCACCATACTCTTGCTGCCAGGTGCCCTACCAGAAGAGACATACTCAAGAAACAACAACAACAAAAGAAACCCAACCCACAAGCAACCACATATTCTGCTATCGCCAAGCTTCAAGCAGACACTACCAAGATACTACATGCCACGCAAGCTGCTCCCACCACTTCCCTGCCAGCACCTACTGCCGACTCCACCAAGATTCTTTGTTGCATTATGTATGCTCATGTACAGAATGCAGCTGTGCCTGGTTCCTTCAACACCACCATCAATGAACTTTTCAAACTAAATAATATGCCTGGCCTCACATTCCCTGCATCACCACCTTCCACTGAGATCCTAAAATCTACTGCAAATATTACCAGCATCACCGCTGCTCCACCGCTGTCACAACCTCCACTAGACACAGAGATGGACCAATCAGAGACCTCTGAGACGTCGGCAAACCCCACCAATGAGAGTCCACTACCGCTTTCATCCACTGCTAGAGCAACTGACCAGTCGGAAATCTCGCCTTCACCAGTTCAGCCACCAGCCAAGAAAGCAAAAACACAAGACACTGCGGATGCACCTCATGGTGCAACTGTCACTGACACTGCTGCACCACAACAAGTCCGATATCTGAAGGGTGTATACTTCTACACAACAAAGCAGTATAAGAACACAATGCTGTCTTCAGAAATCCATCATCACCTCCAGGACGGAACAGTCAAGTATACCTACGACCAAACTGCTATGTACACCACTGCAGACATGACCAGACTACTCACTGCCAACACCCAACACCTTGTGGAAGTCAAGTACACCTCAAAGAGGAAATTCAGGATGCTTCAGAATAGGGACCTTGAAGACGGTACCCTCGTCTAGCACGACTATCCATGACCATTCACCCAGCACTTTGCTGTCCGCTAAAGCTGGGGTGTGGCTCCAATCAACCCTGTAACTGCTGCCTCTGCCCGACTGCGCTTCTCTTTGGGGAAGTCAGCGCAAGAAAGAAGAAGACGACATCCTCCAACCGGAGGGCCAAGAAAGAAGAAAGATGATTATCGTCACCCCCCACCGGGGGGCCACTGCCGGGTCACCATCTGGAGAAGACCTGGGCCAGAAGGACCTGCGAATCAACATGAATGAAAATGAACACCAACACACAACACTCCACACAGGAGAGCACAGCGCTAGCATGGTCGACACCATGCATTGCCCTTCTAGGGCATGGTTGGTGCCAGAGCCCGAGTTTGTACCTTACAAGATGAGGGGGGTACTTGTGCCTCCTCCCATGGGAGACTTAGGTCTCAGACACTCCCTAGACAGGGAGCCAGTGCCGGGCCACCACTTGGAAGGGCCCGGGCCCGGAAAATACCAGCGAATCTTTAACAACACCCCAGGTAGTTCTGTTTGTGACTTGAAAAAGCCCACTGTGTGGGCGAAACGTAGTCAATAAAGGATCACATTATACTGCATTTGTGTTTATATTTCCATTGTGTAGGTATTTTATACCATTTATTTCCTCCGTTGTTTATAATATATATCAATGATCTTGATGAAGGAATTACTAGTGATATGAGCAAATTCGCCGATGACACGAAGATAGGTAGGATAATTGATTCAAACGTAGATGTTAGGGAACTTCAGGAGGATTTAGACAAACTCTACTCTTGGTCAGAAAAGTGGCAGATGCAGTTCAATGTAGATAAATGCAAGGTTCTGAAGCTCGGGAGTGTCCATAACCCTAGCACTTATAAGTTAAATAATGTAGAACTTAGCCATACAGATTGCGAAAAAGACTTGGGGGTTATGGTAAGCAGCAACCTTAAACCAAGACAGCAATGCCTAAGCGTACGTAATAAGGCAAATAGATTACTGGGATTTATATCAAGAAGCGTAAGCAACAGAAGTCCAGAGGTCATACTGCAGCTTTATACATCATTAGTAAGGCCTCACCTAGATTATGCAGCTCAATTCTGGTCTCCATATTACAGAATGGACATAAATTCGTTAGAAAACATTCAGCGTAGGATGACTAAATTAATACATAGCATTAGAAATCTTCCTTATGAAGAAAGATTGAAGACTCTTAAGTTACATTCACTTGTTAGACGAAGAATGAGGGGAGACCTGATCGAAGTGTATAAGTGGAAGATAGGTATTAATAAAGGGGATATTAACAAGGTCTTGAGGATATCTCTCCAAGAGAGAACCCGCAGTAATGGATTTAAATTAGATAAGTTTAGATTTAGAAAGGACATAGGAAAGTATTTGGTTTGGAAATAGGGTAGTTGATGAGTGGAACAGTCTACCTAGTTGGGTTATTGAGGCTAGGACTTTGGGTAGTTTCAAATTTACGTTGGATAAGTACATGAGTGGGAGGGGTTGGATTTGAGAGGGACTTGCACATCGGAGCTTGTTTCTTGGGTGGCATTGAAAATTGGGTTGGTCAAATGTTTGTTAGTGGGATGAATTGTAAAGGACCTGCCTAGTATGGGCCAACAGGCCTGTTGCAGTATTCCTCCTTTCTTATGTTCTTATGTTCTTATAATTAATCTTCATCTGGCCCACTATAAAAATTAATTACCGGAATATTATTAGTGTCTTCCTGTGTAAAAACCGAGAGAAAATAATTATTTAAAATGGAGCACATTTCATTCTCTTTGTCAGTAAGATGCCCATAGTTATTTTTAAGGGGACCTATCTTATCTCTGACTTTTGTTCTATATACCTGGAAAAAACTTTTTGGGTTAGTTTTAGAATCCCTAGCAACTTTAATTTCATAGTCCCTTTTAGCTTTTCTTATCCCCTTTTTAATGTCCCTCTTAATGTCAATATACTGATTCATAAGATGACCCTCGCCTCTTTTGATACGCCTATAAATTCCTTTCTTATGCCCTAGTAGATATTTCAGCCTATTATTCATCTATTTTGGGTCATTTCTATTTGATCTAATTTCTTTATAAGGGATAAACGTTCTTTGAGCAGCATGTATTGTGTTCAGAAAACTCTGACCTGTACTTAATTCAGTGGTGACCTGTACTAAACTCAGTGGTGACCTGTACTTAACTCTGTGGTGACCTGTACTTAACTCAGTGGTGACCTGTACTTAACTCAGTGGTGACCTGTACTTAACTCAGTGGTGACCTGTACTTAACTCAGTGGTGACCTGTACTTAACTCATTGGTGACCTGTACTTAACTCAGTGGTGACCTGTACTTAACTCAGTGGTGACCTGTACTTAACTCAGTGGTGACCTGTACTTAACTCAGTTATGACCTGTACTTAACTCAGTGGTGACCTGTACTTAACTCAGTGGTGACCTGTACTTAACTCAGTGGTGACCTGTACTTAACTCAGTGGTGACCTGTACTTAACTCAGTGGTGACCTGTACTTAACTGTGGTGACCTGTACTTAACTCAGTGGTGACCTGTACTTAACTCAGTGGTGACCTGTACTTAACTCAGTGGTGAACTGTAATTAACCAGTGGTGACCTGTACTTAACTGTGGTGACCTGTACTTAACTCAGTGGTGACCTGTACTTAACTCAGTGGTGACCTGTACATAACTCAGTGGTGACCTGTACTTAACTCTGTGAAGAAGTGTCTTGTTTGCTCCCGTGGACTGAACCAAGATGCCCTCCATCGAGCAACTTTACCAGCAACTTAAGGAAGAATTGAGGGCAGCGAAGATGGAGATACGGCGATTGACCGAGGAAAACAAGAGGATTCGTAGTAGCCCTCCTGTTTCGAGTCCTCAGGTCAAGAAGGGATCGTGGTCAGTGGCTGGACAGCAGGGGACGACGAAATTGACGATCAAGAAGACGAATGGAAAGCCAGAAACGATGAAGAAGAAAGAGACTGCTGTGGAAACTCCCGTGGAAACCTCCAACGCATTCTCGGTGCCTACCCAACGAATGTGAGTCTACTACTGGGATCGTCACGACGAACGACAACAAGGAAGGTAAGAATATTGTTGTTGTTGGGGATAGCCAGGTTAGATACATGGATAGGGCATTCTGCTTGAAGGACAGGAGTAGGAGACAAAGGGTATGCTTTCCTGGGGCTGGGATGGAGGACATTGTTAGCCGGCTTGACAACATCATGAACGGTAATGGGATCAATCCTATTATTTGCCTCAGTGCTGGAGGCAATGATGTAGGCAAGCGTAGAAGTGAGGATTTAGATAGAAAGTTCAGGACAGCTATAGACATGATTAGGAAGAAGGGGGGGCGCCCTGTTATATGTGGCATTTTGCCAAGAAGAGGTGTTGGTAATGAATGGTTGTCCAGAGCAATTGGTATTAATTGTTGGCTGGATAAACACTGTAAGGATAATGCAGTACCATTCATTGACAACTGGGACAACTTCTATGGCCGAAATAACATGTATGCCAGGGATGGGGTTCACTTATCCAGGGAGGTGTGGGTTTTCTTGCTAACTCAGTTGAGGGGGTTGTTAGGACTTTAAACTAGGATTAGTTAGAGGTATGGGTTAGAAATGATTAATAATGAGTATGGATATATTGACTTATGCTCTGATATTAAGAATCTTAATAGTAACTGTCATGGGGGTAACTCTGGGTAATGATAATTTCAGAAATTGTGTGAAAACAAAGATGAATAGGAAAAATGTGCAGAAGAAAAAACATATGTTGGTATTTTATGCTAACAGTCGAAGTGCAAGAAATAAAATTAATGAACTACGTTTGGTAGCATGTGCTGGGAACTTTGATATCATTGCATTAACTGAAACGTGGTATGATTTAAAGAGTCGGGATATGACTGCTGTGTGCAATATTCAGGGATTTAAGTTGTTCAATGTGGATAGATGTAATGGGAAGGGGGGAGGAGTTGCATTGTATGTTCGAGAAAATATTAATTGTTGCATAAAAACAGGTATAAAAATAGATGGAGCAGTAACAGAGTCTGTTTGGGTAGAGTTCGTGGGGGTCAAGAAAAACTAATTCTAGGTGTAATATACCGACCTCCAGGCTTGGATCACGATAGAGGGAGACTTCTTTGGGACGAAATTGTTAGGGCTTCTGGACACAGTAACATAGTCATAGTAGGGGACTTTAACTTTAGCCAAATTGACTGGAATTCTTTGACAGGTAATCTAGAGTCCAGTGACTTCATGGAAACAGTTCAGGACTGTTTTCTGAAACAGAGTGTAACTGAGCCTACCAGGGGTAATAATTTGCTAGACCTAGTCTTGTCAAATAAGGAAACTCGTGAATAATCTGGAGATCACTGAAGAGCTTGGCGCAAGTGATCACAAATCCATCACCTTTAGCATTAATTGGGAATGCAAGAATAATGATAATACAGTAAAAATCCCTGATTTCCGTTCTGCCGATTATAATGGACTTAGGGAACATCTGTCTAATCTTGATTGGGGTTATCTAGCTAATGATTTTATTGACGATAATCATACTTATGAATATGAAGGGATCTGCTTTTATGATTGTTTTCTTAATAATGTACACAGTGCCCCGAGTATATATACATTCCCCAGAGAGAAATTAGGTCTAATAATAACGATCCCAAATGGGTTAACAGGAGGCTAAGCATCTATTAGGGGAGAAAAGGGGAATTATAGGCGCATCAGAAGAGGAGAGGTTAACCTTACTGACCAATATGTTCAGCTTAAAAGAGAAGTAAAAAAGGCGATTAGAAAGGCTAAACGTGACTATGAAATTAGAGTTGCTAATGAATCAAAGACTAATCCAAAGGGGTTCTTTCAAGTGTATAGGACGAAGGTGAAGAAAAAAGTAGGACCTCTAAAATCTGGGAATGGACAGCTGACGGATAATGAACTGGAAATGTGTTCCTTATTTAATGACTATTTTTGTCAGTTTTTACACAGGAAGATGTAAATGAGATTCCAGTAATTAACAATTATTTAGTTCCTGATGAATTTAAGTTAACTAATATTACTGTCACGAGGGACATGGTTATTAAACAGATAGACAAACTGAAACAAAATAAGTCCCCGGGACCCGATGAGTTGTTTTCAAGGGTACTTAAGGAATGCAGATGGAGCTTAGTCAGCCATTAACGAGTGTCTTCAATGCGTCCATCCTTACCAGTGTTGTGCCAGAGTTGTGGAAGATGGCTAATGTGGTTCCTATATTCAAATCAGGGGATAAGTCCACTCCTTCAAATTACCGCCCAATAAGCCTGACATCTATAGTGGGCAAGTTATTAGAATCAATTATAGCTGACATTATCAGAAGTCACCTTGAAGAGCATAACTTGATAAATGAATCTCAGCATGGATTCACGAGAGGTCGTTCCTGCCTGACAAACTTACTGACGTTCTTCAATAGAACATTTGAGGCAGTTGACAGTGATAAGGAATATGATTGTAATAAAGTTGGTAGAATTACCGACAATATGTAAAGTAAAAGGACACAAGTGCAACTAATGTGACATTTATTGTGGCAACGTTTCGCTCTCCAGGAGCTTTATCAAGCCATTACAAACAATACATGGACACAGAGGGTATATAAAGGCTCAGAGTGAGGTGAATACTAGTGAGGTACCATTTCGATGTTCACTAGTGGTAGTAGTAGTAGTAGTAGTAGTAGTAGTGGTAGTGACAAAAGTAATACAATATGGTAAAGCAATTAATTCGTACATGAGTAAAAGGATATAAAAGCTATTACTTGGGTAACATAAAAATAGGTTGGACAAATATAAACTGGAATGAGGCAGCTTGTTTCAGTGTTCACTCTCTGTGCTTTGTGTAGTATAACAGGAGAGACTATGTGATGGCAGGGTTTACTGTTTTCAGGAGGATTCTTGCTAAGACTTCGGAGATGGTGAAGCTGCCGTTGTTTTGTTTAATTGTATTCGAAACAGCGATCAGTGCTGATTCAAGGCACTTGCGTGTGCGGAAATTAGTTTCTTTTATCACTAATTGGGCGTCTCTGAATTTCATAAGATGATTGGTGGAATTTCGGTGTTGTACACAGGCGTTGTTTAAGTTGTCGTTCCTACATGCGTATATGTGTTCATTGAGGCGGGTGTCGAGGTTTCTTGCTGTTTCACCTACGTAGATCTTGTCACAGCCTCCACAGGGTATAGTGTAAACTCCTGCATTGACTGGTTCGTGGTGCTTGGGTTTTGTCCTGGTTAGATCCTTTATTGAAGTGGTAGAGGCGATGGCGACTCTGGTGTTAGCTTGTGAAAGTACTTTTGAGACGTTTAGTGCAACCTGGCTGTTGGGAAGAATTATAACTTTGTTGGGAGCGGTGTTGATGCGTGGAGAATTGATGATCTGAAGAGCTCTTTTCTTGCAGTCTTTGATGAAAAAAGAAGGAAATTGTAACTCAGTGAATGTTTGGTGAATGTAAGTACATTCCTCGTCAAGAAACTCAGGACTACAAATTCGGTATGCTCTTAGGAAAAACCCGATGATGATGCCTCTTTTGGTCTTGGTATCTTGACTGGAATAGAAGTGTGTGAGATCATTTTTATTGGTGGGTTTCCGATAAACTTGAAATCTTAGGTTGTTGTCTACTTTGTGAATGAGGACGTCGAGGAAAGGTAGCTTGTCATTGGACTCTTCTTCTAGTGTAAACTGAATCGCTGGTTCAACTGCGTTGAGCCTTGCCTGAAGATCCCGTACATCAAAACGTTTTGGAGTTATTACGAGGACATCGTCCACGTAACGTAACCAAGGGTATCTTGGTACAGACCTACAATCAACTTCTACAACCTCTACTAGTGAGAACGGCTGGATTTGAGAGGGACCTGTCCTTCCAACATCTGAGTTCTTACCTCTCCTAGTGACCTACGTCTCACCTGTTGGCGCTATAAAAAGGCTCCATCCTGTCACTTCATCTCCATATTGTTTCATTCTATGAACAAAGCTCTTCTCCAGACTGAGGGACTGACCACCTCAAAACTTTAAGGGTGATGG
>NC_069430.1:44642768-44662768 GCF_026875155.1 Cherax quadricarinatus
ATGGTTTAAAAGGGACGGCGGGTTTTGGTAAATAAACTAATTGCCTGAAAAAAAGGCGTAATTCTCCGTTGAAATTACTGTGACCACCCGCTCCAATAGTTTGTCCTTCCTTACCTTTGATATAAATGGGCTTTTTCTTTACCCAAAACTAATCAATGAAACTAATTGGGTTTTAAATTTCAAAACATGTGCTCATATAAGTTTTCACACCCTTTGAATTTGGATAATAGGGACGGGAAGAAGTCTATGAAAAGAAAAAATTTGAATGGAAAAAAAAATTTGTGAAAGGTTCCATAAAGAGAAATTGGGGCTGTATTTAGAGAACATGTAATTAGGTGCAGGGGTAGGTTAAAAAATGCTGAACGGGTGATTATCTAAACACCCTACTTACTCCCCAAAACCATCACTAGCAAATTTAATTGTTTTAAATGCCAAAAAATGTAATGCATGGTGGGGTACAAATACCTTAAATTGTATTAGGGAAACTTTCGATTCCACAAGGCGGCAAAGTGAAAAAAAGGGTGATTAATTTTGTGTAATATGTTGCCTTTTGGGATCCCAAAATTTTATAGTCCCCAGGTTTTTCACCATTGTCAAAAAAAATTTTGAGTCTTTTAAAAGGCAACGCCCTCCACCTGGCCTCAGTGGGGAAAAATAATTTTTTTCCAGAAAAATAAAAGGGATTATTTTTAAAAGAAAGACTGGACCGACAGGGGGGCTCTGCGCCTCCCGGGGGCAAGGCCATTTGTTTTAAATTTGGGACAAGAAACATGAATAACCGAAAAATTTCATCGCTTTAGAGGTTAAATTGGGGCTGACACTCTCAAATAGGGCCGAAATTGTTGGTGTGCTTTCCTGCATAATGAAGAAATCAGGCGACTCGACAGGACCCGTAATTAGATGAAAACGGAACCTCAAAAAGTCTGTTTATTTAAAATTTCGGGCCATAAATTTTTTCATAAATGTAACAAAAAGGGAGGGCCGTACATTACAAAAATTTAATCCCCCAGACAAATTTGGGATTGTTTTAAATATATTCTCCTTCTGTTATGAAAATGTTATATAATAATCATTTTTTAATTTAATATACATCCACAAACTATTTTTACCAGAATTCCGTGAGCATATTTCATTTGTAAAAAAAGGGTTTTAGAGCAACTTGGGGATATGCAGTTGTAGGTATCGAAGGGGGGACTTTTTTTGCGACCTAGGTGTCCCAAATTCCTATTTTCTTGTAATTTTGAAAGAAATAATTATCTTTGTTACCTTTTACGGGTATGTCCTTATTTTTAATCCAAAAAATGAAATTTTCCCAAAAGTTTAATATTCATCGCTTTTTATTTTTCCCACTTATCTGTCGCCCTTTGGGCAATAATTTTTCGCTGGTAGGCTCGACCCTTTAAATTTCCATATAAAAAACACTATGTTTTGGGTATTTGTCCGTTGAGAATCCACAACTCAAGATCACTATATCACATACTCAATTTTTTTCGCCACTCGCTGATTACAGAAGCAATGCATAACAACCCTCATATACAACACGCCCCAATTTTGGGGAAACCCCTTTAGGCCAAAATTGACAACTTGCACTCCTTCTTCCTTTTACTAAAATTTATATCTTATATTTTCCTGGGGTTTTTAACAATGGCCCTTTTTTCCCGTTTCTTAACTTTTCTGTTCTTGAATTAATGCTATTCCCTGACTTTCTTTTTTTTTTCCCCGTCGACTACGCTCACTGCTATCACAAACCATTTTCCTGTATGGCCCCTTTAGTAACAGCCATTTTTTAGGGCCTGGCCCTCTCCACTTTACACTAAACATATATTTTTTTTCTCTTTATGATCACGATATTTCCTTTATGTGGTTTTAAAAAAAGTAATCACTTAAAGTTTTCACACGCTTAATTTTTTTGCACTCCGGCCCCTCTGGGACCTAAGAAAAGCATTTTGATGGAGCCAAACATGCGTGACTTCACCCCCCGGGCCATTCCACACCACAATCTCTAATTTCCTTTCGAACAATCTTTTAAAAGATATATAAAAAAATCATCGTTTATCATTACATTAATATCTAATCTCTGCCCTTAGGCTTCAGGCAGGAAAAAATAAAGATCTTCTGAAGACGTTGAATACTATTCACTCAGAAAATAATGAAAACCAAATTGGGCCCCTTTATTTTTCAAAGAAAAGCTTTTTTAGGCCCCAGACGCAAATATTTCTGCGAAACTAGGACATTAGAAATAAAGATCATGCTTTTACTTTCCGACAGACGGGAACAATACTAACATTTTCCCATTTAACAAACATAACATAGGGCCCCCACATTTAGGATCCTTTACCCCAAAAAATCATATCCCTCTTTCCAAATGACCTAGAAAATTACCTCCCGGGAACTTAAACCCTCCTATTTTCAATGTCTCAACATTCCCGGGTACAACGTGTCCATTCACCTCATAATATCAACAAAGACTCGTAATTTTTCTTTCTTTTAAAAGGCCACCACAAACTTAGTTTTAATTTGAAAATCTTTTTCTAAACTGGGAATAAGCTGAAAATACTCAATTTAAGTACAAAAAAATAAATTTTCTCATAGTAAGGCAAGACAGGGGGAAAAATTTTTATGTAACACCCGGACTGTAACCTAAAATTTAAGACTCACTTCCCAAAAATATAACACTTTTTCCCCATAAGTCAAAAAAACCCCTACAAACATTATAACAAACTGACTTTAAAAAATTTCCAAAAAACTTTTCATGATCATAAAAACCCAAAATTTTAAACTGAACATTAGGGGTAAACTTAGCATTCAATTTTTAAACCCAAATTAATGGATAAACGTCGTTTAAAACCCTATACTTAAATATTTGCCAGGGCAAAGCCTGACAGGGTCGAATCTTTCGACACCTTCGCATAGGTTAGGGTTTGGGTTTTTCAGGGAACAGGACAATGTTCCTGACGTCATCACCGAGGCTTTCCATGGCTTCCCTCTCCAACCTTCCCAAAAAATTTAAAATAAACAAAAACCAGGAATTTTCTTAAAGATGTATAATTATATTTTTTGAAATAAAATTATTATTTTGTTATTAATTGTTATTTTTTATTGTTATTTTTTTGTTATTATTTTAGGCTGAAGATAACTACCCCTTTTTCAAATGATTTAATTAAGTACATTGCCAGAAAATTAAAAAATTTTAAAATAACCCCCTTTTCATTGACAAAATTCTGCCCAAACACGATAATCCCCGGGAGAAGAAAAAAACTGTAGATAAGAAGCATTTTTTGGTGCTGCAGCATGAACCCCTGGAGCACACATGGGAAGAAACAGTACCCGGGACTACCACACCACAAGAAAACACGCTAATCGAGGAAAAAAAAATAGACAGAAATTTTCCTCTCGCAGGACCTCGACCTGCGATATAATAGACGTGGGTCAAATTTTTTTTTTGTAAAATTTGGGAAACGTGTTTTAATCTCTAAAGCTAAGAAAATTAAGAATTTTATGTAGGCTCCCAACAATTTTAAAAATAAACTTATTTTGTATGTGTTGTTCTGTATGCTGTACAATTAGTAAAATGTAAATTTTAAGTGTTCAGACTAATGAAGAATACGTAAAATTTGAGAAATATATATATAAAAAAAAAAAAAAATATATTAAATAAAATATATATATATATTATAAATATATAAATATACATATATATAATATATAATATTTTTATACTCGTCCGAGTATTGAAACTGCTATTTTGGTTTAAAAATACAACACACTTCTTCCGAATAGAGCAAAAAAAATATTCTAATTTAACAAAAAAATACTTTCGTTGTGTTTGTTTATTTTAAATTTTGTCAACTTATCAAAAAACATTTATTTGGGATTAAGCAAAATTTTTAAATTTGCGTTTGTTATAATGTTTACAAAAATTTTTCCTAAGGTTTTTTTGGCACTAAATTTTTTAACCTTTTGTATTAACTTAATAAAAAAATATATCTTTAAATGTACAAAAAAAATTTTTTGGAAAGGACCAATTTTTAAATAGTTTTTGTTAATTACCATTTACCTATTCATCACCACAGTATATATAAAAAATATATAATAAAAATATAAAATAATATATATATTATATAAATATATATAATATATATATATATATATATGTTATATAAAAAAAAAAATTTATATTATACATATATATATATAAAATATAAAAAATATATATATAAAATAATAAATAATATATATATATAAATATATATATATATATATAAAAAATAATATATAATATATAATATATATATAAATATATATTATATATAATATAAAATTTCGAACTGGTGGAACCGTCCAAAGAGTTTACAAATTTTTTTTATTGATAAAAAATTTTTTTCCACTAAAAAGGGGGATAAAAAAAAAACGGGGTTTTGAACGAGACCTAAGGAAGCCTCATCCAAATTTTACCCTGATGTAACTAATTTTTTTAGCCAATTGGGGTAAAATATCAAATATCATTCATTTTTATTTAATATCAATAAACAGTGAATGTATTTTTTTCCGTTATGATCAGACGGGTGTTCACATGAATACGGGATGAATGTTTTTTCGAATTAGCAAAGAATTTTTTTTTTTGGGGTGTGTGTGGTTTTGTGTTTGGGGTTGTTGTTGGGGGTGTTCAAAAAACGTGGAAATTGCAGCTCAGAAACCCGCAGAAAACGACGCAAGCGATAATTTCAAATTTTACAATCAAGCCAACTGAGCACTTTTAGTACATCCCAACAACAAATCAAATAAGAAAAAAAAGCAATATTTTACGATTTGCTATTTTTGCAAAATAAGCAATAAAAAATTTAAAAGAAAAGGTAATATACATTAAAAATTTTACATAATAATCATTTTAACCCTTCAGGGGTTTCAACACCCCGCAGGAGGGTCCCCGGTTCAATCCCAACGGCCCCCCGTGTTTTCAAACCCTGAAGGGTTACAAATATTAGTATTATGAAGTATTTTCCTTTTTATTTAATTTTATATTGCTTTTATTTTCGAAAACTAAATCGTAAATATATTGCTTTTTAAAATTTTTATTTGCTTATTTGTTAGGAGACATAAAATGTGCTCAGTTTGGCTTATTGTCAAACTACGTAATTTTTTCGTTTTTCGCTCGTTATCTGCCGGCTTCGACTGCATTGTCCAGTAGCTATCACTGATCGAGGGGGGGGGTCCTCACCTCTCGTAATTTTTTCGTCCCGCTGGAGACCCCGCTGCTGGGTTGGGCAGATTGTCTGTCTCATTATTTTTGTTGGGTTCTGTAGAACTTTTACCACAGAACTTTGGGTATAAAATTTAGTGATTTTTCGACGTTGTACTGAGGTTGTGTGTCACATAGACGCTCTGAGCATCTCAGGTCCTTAGCTAAGCTTCTGCCTAATTTTGTACGGGTTTCCCTGTGAAAATTGTCAAAGTCCTTTTTTCCCCTATCCCTTAAACGAAGATTCAGAAAATTATGGGATTTTTCCAAAAAACTTTTGTGGAGGATCGCTGAGGGTCCCAAATTAGTGTCTTTATATTTTTTTCCCAGTTCCTGATTCTTTGTCGCTTTTGTTTAAATATTGAAAGGGCTTTTGGGGCTTAGCATTCTTTTTTTGTTCAAGCAGACTGTTCGGGTTACCGTCGGGTACATTAACATTTAAAAAGATATTACAAATATGTACAAATAAGTGAGTGAAATGCGTCAAGGGGGCCTTAAGTAGTTAGCTATGCCTAAAAGACTCGAATAAACTTAAAAAATTGACTGACAAAGCCCAAATAAACTAATTTTCTTGACCGACTGGAAAAACTCGAACATTCTGTTTGGGAACAACAAAGAATGAAAAGCCCAAAGCAATGCAAAAATAAAGCGACAGCGACACAGAACGGGAAACTGGGAAAAAAAAAAAACGACACTAAGTAGGAAAATCACAGATCCTCCACAAAAGTTACGAAACCCCATAATCCTGAATCTGCTTTAGCATAAAAAAAACCGAACTGTGAAAAAACACAGAAACCAGTACAAAATTGGGTCAAAGCCTATAGCAAAAGGACCTGAGATGCTAAAGCGCCCTATGTGACACACAACCCAGTAAAAACGTCGAAAATCACAAAGTCTATACAATTTTCTTTTGAACAATTTTCTACAGAACAACAAGAAAAGGAGACAGCCCAATCTGTCCAACCAGCAAGAGTCTCCACAGACTGAAAAACTTCAGAGGGGTGAGGACACCCCCCCCCCGATCACGTGATAGCTACGTGGACAACTGCCCTCAGAACCGGCAGTATAACAGCGACAAGCGAAATTACGTATTTTACAATAAAGCCTAACTGAGCACATTTTATATACATCCAACAACATAAGTCAAATAAGAATATAAAGCAATAATTTACAAATTTAGCTATTACCCGAAAATATAAGCAAAAATAAAATTAAATGAAAAGGTAATATACTTTTTACATAAAAACATAATAATCATTGAAAACCCATTAAAGGGGGTTGCAACACCCCCCCCCCCAAACACGACAAAAGGGTCGCACTAGGATTTTGCATGAATGTCTTTTACTTATTTCTGGTTACCATATAAATATTATTATCAATAAAAATTTAAAAACTTTAAATCGAGTCTCTCTTGTCCCAAGCCCCTCTACAATTTCACAGCGCCCGCACTAGGTTAGGGTTCCCCGTTCTGGGGCAGTACACAGTATGGGTTTCTCTGCATACTCGTGATTAAAAAACACCCTGTAGAAAAGGGGAAAACGCTACAAGGGGGGCACGTTGAGGCTCGATCATAGTAAAAGGAGACTGCATTCCACTCTTAAGTAGGGGTTGTGGAATCCCTGGGCAGTATGAACATTTTGAGTATGAAACAGTTTAAAGGTGTGTAGTGGGGGGGGGGGGTCTGCGCCCAGGACAGGGGTTGGGTCACGCAGTCATCACCCCACAACCCTACTCACTAAACCACTCAGCTTTCCCCTCCTCCTCACACAACAATACTGAAAAAAAATACATAAATAAAAAAATTTAACATGACATGAGTATATATGTTAATAGGCCCAGGAGGGATTAATTTTATTTTCTAAATTTTGAATAGCAAGTAACAAAAGGTTTTTGGGGCATAAAATTACTTTAATTTAATGTAACTGATAATTATTAAGGAGAGACAGAGCGCCAGCAATTACATTATAATGCCACTTATGTGTTTTATCTAATAGAATGGTTTTGGATTCTGAGGCCCCCCTTTAAAGACCCTAACTTTTTTTACTTTTCAGGGTTTTAAATTTTAGGTGAGTGGATTTTTGGTCAGAAAAAACGTTAATTTTAAATGGGGAAGTCCCCCAAAATACACGTAAAAATTTTTTCCCAAAGGACACCCCAAACTAGAGCCCTTTCTCAATAGGTGCAAATTTTTTTCGGGTGTCTTTTAAAGGGCTTAGATAAAAAGTAACATATGGGATGAGAATTTCAGGGGGATGTTGACTTTTGGGAGCAGCACAGCACCCACTGCATAACCATTTCCGCACCAAATTTAAAAAGAAGGGAAGATTGAAATTAGGACTCTTCAACCAGGCAGAGGAAAGCAAGCCCCTTCAACCTTTTGAACGATCTGAACAATCCTATCCAGTGAACTGAACTTTGCTACTGGGCTAATAGTGAGAGGTTAGGTGGAGGTGTGCACGCTGGCTTGCCTGCCCATTTGACACACGTGGCAACGTCGCACATGATCAGCTACTTTTTTCCTTTCACCCTTTGGGCCAAGAAAAAAATGTTTTGCCATTTCCCCCGAGTGCCCTTTTTGAAAACCCAAATTTCCCCCCTAGGGGACTTTTTGTGAGCAAAATAAAAGGGGCTTTTTTCACAAAATGAAAACGGTAACACAACGAGATGCTTGACTGGTTGGAAAAAAACAATCAGCGACAACTTACATGTATTTTTTTTTCCCATCAGAAACCCCGGGTTACTATAATAGAAACCCAAATTTATCGAGACCCTTTTTTGCTTCACCCTCAGTAACTGCTAAAACCTCAGCCCCTTTTCCCCAGTGCCCTGATCAACAAACTGACCCTTAAAATTAAATCATCATGAGTTAGAAATTTAAAAATCAGTTTTTGTCCCCGAATAGTTGATTTACCGGGGGGATTTTGTGTTTTTAATTTTCCTGGGGGCAGAGCGTCACTAAACAACATTCAACCCCAAAAACAAATTTTCATCCACAACTCAACAGGAGACAAAAGGGTGGGTTGTTGAAAACTTTAAAATAGCCTAGTAATTGCGCTGAGGGGGAAATAAAATAGGTTTTTTCTCTACAAGCCCCCAAAGGGATAAAATTTTCATCAGTGGTATTAATCAATCACAATGGTTCTTTTCAAAATACCGCATGAAAGGGTATCGTTTTCCCCATCAACAAGGCCCTGAACCCCCCCGATGGGAAAAACAAACCCCTTGGGAAAAACCCCCCTGAAAAATAACCAGTAAAATAGGGTTGTTTTTAAATAAAACTTTGTGCAAGGCACTTTTAAACACCCCTCCCTGGCTTCTAACAATACATCTATCTTCAATAGGTATCGTCAGTTTGGGAGTACAACTTCTCTTAATAACGTGGATAAATCCAGTGTCCCCCTGAAAGAAATTTTTCTCAGTTTGATTGATTCGTCCAAAACCTACTTTAAACTCTCGAAAAGTAAGGGCTCATCGCTGAACGAATCTTTTTGTCAGATACACTTTCTGAAACCCAGTCACTATCCGAGTTTAAAATTATCTAAAACAGTAGGGTCAGAGAATTGGGTAGGCCTTTTGGTGGGCCTTTTTTTGGGTCGGATGAGGGTAAAACCCCTTTATGGGGGGGGCCACCCCCACGGGCTGTAAAACTCGCATCTCCCTTTTTAATTTAAAAGGGAATACCTCTAGTTTGTCCTTTTCTGTTTCAAAAAGGTACATTTTAAATTTCCCTTTTTCCCCAAAACCAGAATTTTAGTCCCAGCAAAGAGACCAAATTTAGGAAATTTTGAGTTTTTTTTGGTAAAGGTACGAGAAGTTTAAAAAGGGAGCAGTACATCGGCCGGCAAGAAACAGCTGAATTTTGGTTGACAACTTTTAGGACATTTTTTAGTTACCCCTTTTTTTCCTTTTTGTTTTTTGTACGTACAAGTTTGAGAAATTTCCCTAATTGTCTCTAAAGCTGCCGTTTCCAAAAATATCTGAGGTAGTAAGATCGATCAATATTCTTTATGTCGGGGAGACAAAACAGTTTTTTAAAACCCCTTCGTGTAGAACAACGAACAAGGGTGTCGGGATTGGGGGCATTTTTTTGCAGCTCAAATCCTCTCCCCAAATGCAACTTTTTTTCTCACGAAAAAACTCTACACAAGTTTGATCTTGTCTTTCCCTTTTTTAAAGTACAAATCTCTTTGATAACTTACAGGGAACAAATTATAAATCCTAGAATAAATTTTTTTTGACAAACGTCAAACCAATTACTTGGCAAAAGGTAAGGGGCAGAAACCCCGTTTTTAGCCCCCTTCCCGTCAACGCTGTATTGGGGAAAGGCAATGGGGGGGCCCCCGTGGGTTACGGGCCCCGTTCATAGCACGTGCCTGGTTCTCAAACACATCAAAATATGTGTCTAAGTCACTTTAAAAAACTTAGGAACCCCGGATGCAGCTTTCCCGGCCCCATTAAAAAGTGTCCGTGATCTATCAAATCTGTTGTCTTAACGGGCGAACATTTTTTCTTTTGGGAAAACTTCTTCGTTTAATTTTCCTCTGTGCCCCCAATTTTGTCAGTCTGCAACCCAAAAGAGGGGTTCTAAACCCCTCAAACTGTTCCTGAGAGATTTGGACCAGTGGGTAATGGAGGAGTAGGGGAAATTTAAAATTTTTCTGGGCGGGGCCTTAGGTCGGAAAACTTGGCCAGCCCTCTCCCAAGTGTCAAGTCCTTTGGGGGGGCTTGGAAAGTAGGTCCCGGGGTATCATACACTGTCTAGTATTTGGCTGTTCATACCCAACCCGCTACACTCTGTGCTATAGTGTCAGTGAGGCGGGGGAAAGGGGTGACGAGAACCCGACTACACTAGGGTCAGCCACAGGCTCACTTCTCTCTAGTTTCTTTTTTTCATCAAAAAGATCATACTTCCAAATGTGACCCCTAGGCCCTTTTTGAATCAGAATCATAATCAGACATCCGTATGAGCAGGAAACAATATATCTTTAATTAAAAGCTCTGACAGTTTCAGCCCGGGGGGTAATTTCCCGTTTTTACGTCACCCGAGAACTTGGGTACTTGCCCAAAACGTCTGGGAAATTTTAATTACCTTAAATCAGACAAAGTCAGAGTATCAATTTAAAGTTTCACTTTGGGATACATCACGAAAAAATTTACTACGAAAAAAAAAGAGTGAAATTTTGGGAAACTATAATCCTAATAGGAATTTTAGTGTTGGTTGTCAGAGCCCAGAAAATTTATAAACAGTATTTCCATCTCCTTGGGTCAAGAGACCAGTCAGGGACATACCCACCTGGTATGTTTTTACAAGACTAAACTCAAAGTCTTCAGATTTTTGGGGAAAATTTCTCAAAGTGTTTTGATCAAAGAATTTACTAGAAAGTCAAACGGACAATTTTTTCCCCCAAAACCTTGGGTCAAAGAGCCCCGGACGGCCCCCCCTTTTTTTTACAAAAAACGCGATTCTAAAAGCTTTTGGGGATCTCCAGTGAATACAAAAAAGGACTGGCCCCTTTTAGCATCCAGCCCGTTTCTGGGTTTTCGTAAAGAGTCAGTATCCTTGTCAATTATCCATTAAAAATTTAGTAAAGGGTTTAATAGTCTTTAGGATTACAACTGGGAGGGGTACTAAATAGAGAAATTAAAATTTTAAAAAAATTTTTTAAGTCCCATAAGTTGCTAGAGGTTTAAATTTTCAAAATTTAAATTTTAAATTTCAGCAATCAAAATTTAAAAACAATCTCTCGAGTTTTTAATTAAAGTTTCTGAAAGCACATATCACATTTATAATTTTTTTAATTTCCGTCAGGTAAAATTAACATTTAATAAGATTTTTAAAATATGTACAAATAATGAGTGTATGCGTGCCCAAATGCTCCCTTTAAATAGTTAGCTATGGGCTCAAGACTCAATAAGACTTAAAAAAGTGACTACAAAGTCCCCCAAAAAAAACTAACTTTTTGACCGACTGGGGAACTCGAACAGTCGCTTGAACAACCGAATCTAAGCCCAAAAGCAAAAGCAATATCAAGCGACAGCGCACGAATCGGGAAATGGGAAATAATATAAAGGGCCCCCTAAAATAGGGAAACCCTCAGCAATCCTCCCCAAAATTACGAAAAATCCCCCTAATACTGAATCTGCGTTCACATAGGAAAAAAGCGACTGTGACAATAAAACAAAACCCTAAAAAAAATTTGGGCAAAAACTATAACTAAGGGCCGAGATTTCCCCAAGCGGGCTAGTGACACACAACCCCCAGTACAACGTCCCAAAATTTACTAAAACTATACAATGTTTCCCTTTAACAAAGTTCTACAGAACTAACAAGAATAATGAGACAGACAATCTGTCCAACCAGCAAGCGAGTCTCCAGCAACTGTCAGACAGACACTGTCCAACCACCAAGCGAGTCCGAGCAGACTGACAATTTCACGAGAGGTAGGACACCCCCCCCCCGATCACGTGATAGCTACGTGGACAACTGCAGCTCAGAAGCCGGCAGTATAACGAGCGACAAGCGATAATTACAGTAGTTTGACAATCAAGCCAAAACTGAGCACATTTTATGGACATCCTAACACATAAGCTAAATAACAATAAAAACAGTCAAATAAAAATATAAAGTCAAAACATTTACGATTTAGCTATTATCGCAAATATAAGCAATATAAAATTAAATGAAAAGATAATATACATTACATATATACATAATAAACATTGTAACCCATTCAGGGTTGCAACAGTGTGTGGTGTGTGTGTGTGTGTGTGTGTGTGTGTGTATGTATGTGTGTGTGTGTGTGTGTGTTGTGTGTTGGGGGTGTGTGTTTTGGTGTGTGTGTGTGTTTTGTGTGTATGTGTGTGTGGTGTGTGTGTGTGTGTGTGTGTGTGTGTGTGTGTGTGTGTATGTAATCACCTATTTTGTACTCACCTATTTTGTGGTTGCAGGGGTCGAGTCACAGCTCCTGGCCCCGCCTCTTCGCTGATTGCTACTAGGTCCTCTCTCTCCCTGCTCCATGAGCTCTATCATACCTCGCCTTAAAACTATGTATGGTTCCCGCCTCCACTATGTCACTTTCTAGGTTATTCCATGGCTTGACTACCCATGATGTCTTGTTGTTTATCTCTATACCCATGATGTCCTGTTGTTTATCTCCATACCCATGATGTCCTGTTGTTTATCTCTATACCCATGATGTCCTGTCGTTTATTTCTATACCCATGATGTACTGTCGTTTATCTCTATACCCATGATGTCCTGTTCTCTCCCTCTATACCCATGATGTCCTGTAATGACTCCCTGCACAGCGTGTATTTGCATTTCTCTCCTCATTAAAGTTTCTTTTAATGGCGTTATAGTTGATAGTGAGTCTTTCAGTGGTTGTTGGAATATTTTGTTCTCCTTTCAACTATTCATTTTTACTTGACTCACACGATACCTGTGTAGAATAGAAGGTATATGTGTAGGTGTAAGACTGATTAATTAGTGATCCCTCAAGTCGTTCATGAAATTCAGCGCATGAAACCTGCCGTCCCATTTCTGAAACTGAATCTTACTTCGATTTTTATACCAGGGCAGTGAAAGCCATTTGTATGTGGATCTCTGGTGAGCTGGAAGCTGCTGGAAGACCCGTCACATTGGTCAGGCAATTAACGTACAAAAAAGTGGGCATTTAACGACACTGTTAATGGACACTTACCGTTGTGAAGCGTGGGATCTATGTTGCTCCGGTAGTGACCCCTGAGATACATGTATGAGTCACTGATCTGCAACCGTTTTTGTGGGAGCAAAGATGCCGCTTGTTGCCATGAAATGTGATCCAATTCGTGTTACAACGTGTTAACGGATGCTAAAGTACTTCACTGCACTAGGCCTCGCGTAGCATAAGTCGTCCCATAACTAGGCTGTTAATTGCTCGGCATAATTAGGTAAATCTGTACGCCCGCCTCTTCACTCAGGGGTGTATTTCGTGACTGAGGCCTGGGTACCCGGCGTGGGTAGGTGTGCCCTCGCGGGTGCCTGGTGAAATGCCGACTGTTGTCAATTTGTGTAGGCTGTGGAAGGTTATCATAGTAAACTAAATTTCTGTATATCTAATTCAAACTTAGCTTAGATACTTACAAGAAGCAGTATATTATTAACCTTGAGAGTCTACATTACTAAAGTAGTCTTATAAATTAAGAGTGGACAATGTAACATCAGACTTAGGCATATGTGGGTCCACTCTGCACCCTCAACCACTGGTTCCTAATCCTCAACTACTGGTGCCTCATCCTCAACCACTGGTGCCTCATCCTCAACCACTGGTGCCTCATCCTCAACCACTGGTGCCTCATCCTCAACCACTGGTGCCTCATCCTCACCTCTCCTTTCACCTAACAGTTACGGGAAATCACTTGACTTCTCTAATTTCCCACAAGAATGCCTCATCCGATTGGTTTCGAATTTTCAATGCTGGTGTACGGTAACAAGGACAAGATTCTGTGTTTACATTGAGAGCAGCAGCAGAAACAATAGCGACAGCAACAGAAACAACAGCAGCAGCAGTACCAGCAACAAAAATAACAGCAGCAGCAACATCAGCAACAGCTGCAGGAGCAGCAGCTTTGGGGAGGCTATATAGGGCAAGGTGGTGTTGGGGGCGTGGCTGAGGGCTGTGACTTCCAGCTGCTGATGATGCAGCAGCACTACCATCACTGTCACCACCAGCACCGTCACCACCACTACCGTCACCACCACCACCATCACCACTATTATTGTCACCACCACCACAACCACTACCACCACTACCATCACCATTACCGCCACCACCACTACCACCACCACCACCACCACCACTACCATCACCACCACCACTTCCACCACCACCACCACCATCACCACTACCACCACCACTACCACCACCACTACCACCACCACCACTACCACCACCACTAGCACCACCACTACCACCACCACTGGGAGGGTTTTTGCCCATATACGTAACATCAACCGCTGTTTGAATCCACGCATAACACTGTGTATGATGATCATCATTCACAGACACAGCCTTCATGATGATCATCATTCACAGACAACACTGTCTTCATGATGATCATCATAAGCGTGTATCAACACTGCATTATATTCTGCATAACTTTCTAAAACACTACAAACCCAAGTTACAACCATAATTTGCTCGTAACTCTTAGTGGTATTAATTCCTCTAAGTTATTAAGTACGTAGGTAAGTAGGTAAGTAAGTGGAAATATAAACACAAATGCAGTATAATGTGATCCTTTATTGACTACGTTTCGCCCACACAGTGGGCTTTTTCAAGTCACAAACAGAACTACCTGGGGTGGAAGGAACGCGAGTATTTATAGTCCGGTTCAGAATGCTGAGGTCAGGTGAAGAATGCTGCATCTGATGATGTACCGAGTGGGGTTATAGAGTTTAAAAACTTGGGTAGCTTGGAAAGGAGATTGGATAAGTTTGTGAGCAGACCTTCAACAGTGTTCTTATGTGGGATAGCGATGAAGAAGTTTCTTGGCAAGTGGTTCAGCTATGTTATAGAAGCCACTATTCTGGTTGAAGTTGTCGGATATAGAAATAAGTGATGATTCCAGGATTCTTCGGTATTGAGTGTTGTCTTCTGTGGCGATAAGTCTTGAGTTTCTGTAGTTTATCAAGTGGTTGTGTGAATTACGGTGTTTGTACGCAGGCATTCTTGTGTCGTCAGACCTGCTTGCGTATTGGTATTCTGAAACACGTGTTTGGAGGTCCCTTGATGTTTCGCCCACGTATAACTTGTTGCAGTCATTACAAGGGATTATGTATACCCCTGCAGAGGATGGAGGCTTGTCCTGTCTACTACTGGTGATGTCCTTGATGGTCGTGGTTGTGGAGGTAGATACTTGGAATGATGTTTTGGCAAAGATGTTGGAAACATGTTTGGCAATGGAGTTGGTGGGAAGGACTATGTATCTCTTCTCGGCAGTGTCTTCTCTGGGTGTGTTGAAGATGTTTATTGCCCGCCGTCTGCAGTCTCTGATGAAGTGACGAGGATAGTGGAGTTTAGAAAATATTTGTTCAATTATAGTGCATTCTTCCTCAAGGAACTCGTTGCTGCAGATTCTGAGTGCACGCAGGAAGAAGCCTATAATTACACCACGTTTGGTTTTGGTGTCGTGGTGAGAGTAGAAGTGGAGAAGATCGTTTTGGTTGGTGGGTTTTCGATAGACTTTAAAACGAAGTTCGTGGTCAGCTTTGCAGAGCAGGACATCAAGGAAAGGAAGGTGTTGTCGACTTCTTCTTCAAGTGTGAACTGGATTGAAGGCTCGACCTGGTTGAGCTTGTCTTGGAGAGCTTGGACGTTGAGCGTTTAGGAGTTATGAGGAGAATGTCGTCAACATACGGAGCCAGGTGACAGACGAAGGATAATGGTGGAGAAAACGTTCGGCTTCTAGATGTTCCATGTATAGGTTCACCAGGACTGCACTGAGTGGCGAACCCATGGGTAGTCCAAAAGTCTGCTGAAAGAGGTGATTTTCGAAAGAGAAACACGTAAGCCAACACATAGTTCAACAAGGTCGATGAAATCGCTGGCTGGAATGGGAAGATCAAGTGAATCGTCAATTTTCCTGCGCAAGAGATCGATGGCTTGTGTAGTAGGTACTTTGGTGAATAGGGAAGTCACGTCAAGGCTGGAAAGTTTCTTGTTCCTGATGTTGATGTTGCGAATGCGATTGAGAAGATCACCTGAGTGTTTGAGATGTGCTGGACTGATAGTGCCCAAGAGTTTAGAGAGGTGTTTGGCGAGAATTCCTGAGAGCTGGTGGGGAGCACTGCCTATTCCCGAGGATATGGGCCTCAGTGGGATACCAGGCTTGTGAGTCTTTGGCAGGCCGTACATTCTGGCAGGTCTGGGGTTGCTGGGCATGGTGTGCAGAAGTTTCTTCCCTTGACCCATGGGTTCGCCACTCAGTGCAGAACACCAATACGCAAGCAGGTCTGACGACACAAGGAATGCCTGCTTACAACACCGTAATTCACACAACCACTTGATAAACTACAGAAACTCAAGACTTATCGCCACAGAAGACAACACTCAATACCGAAGAATCCTGGAATCATCACTTATTTCTATATCCGACAACTTCAACCAGAATAGTGGCTTCTATAACATAGCTGAACCACTTGCCAAGAAACTTCTTCATCGCTATCCCACATAAGAACACTGTAGAAGGTCTGCTCACAAACTTATCCAATCTCCTTTCCAAGCTACCCAAGTTTTTAGACTCTATAACCCCACTCGGTACATCATCAGATGCAGCATTCTTCACCTGACCTCAGCATTCTGAACCGGACTATAAATACTCGCGTTCCTTCCACCCCAGGTAGTTCTGTTTGTGACTTGAAAAAGCCCACTGTGTGGGCGAAACGTAGTCAATAAAGGATCACATTATACTGCATTTGTGTTTATATTTCCATTACCTGGAGGTTACTTGGAGGTTATTCCGGGGATCAACGCCCCCGCGGCCCGGTCCATGACCAGGCCTCCCGATGGATCAGGGCCTGATCAACTAGGCTGTTACTGCTGGCCGCACGCAGTCCGACGTACGAGCCACAGCCCGGCTGATCCGGCACTGACTTTAGGTATCTGTCCAGCTCTCTCTTGAAGGCAGCCAGGGGTTTATTGGCAATTCCCCTAATGCTTGATGGGAGGCTGTTGAACAGTTTTGGGCCCCGGACACTTATGGTGTTTTCTCTTAGTGTACCAATGGCGCCCCTACTTTTTATTGGGGGCATTTTGCATCGCCTGCCCAGTCTTTTACTTTCGTAGGGAGTGATTTCTGTGTGCAGATTTGGGACCATTCCTTCCAAGATTTTCCAAGTGTAGATTATGATATATCTCTCTCTCCTGCGTTCCAACGAGTACAAATCAAGTGCTTTCAAGCGTTCCATTGTGTCGGTATTTTATACCATTTATTTCCATAGGTAAGTAAGTACGTAGGTAAGTAAGCAAGCAACTTTATTTAGGTACAGGCTCACATACGTACAATTATCAGACACAGTACCAGACGTGTAAGTTACACAGGTCACCTCCAGGAAGGTCGGATAAAGTGACTTATTTCCACTAGGGTTTGTGATATTAATTCCATTATTAATTTTGTATTCGTAGTCTTTTCCTGAGTCAAAGTTAGAGATGGGAAGGAGAAGATGAAGGTGATGGAGTACACGAGTTGCTGGAGGGATGGTGAGGTAGGGAGGGTAGTGATGGAGGGCAGGAGGACGGTTGGGAAATGGGGAGGGAAAGGGAGGGAGGAATTAAGAAAGGAATAAAGGGTTGGAGAGCGGAGGAAAGAAGGGAGCGAAGAACCTGAATAAATTGATGGTTGAAGAAGAGGGAGGAAGGGAGGGAGGGAGAATAAGAGGGAGGGAGGGAGGGAGGGAAGAAGGGAGGGAATGTATTATCAGAATGGGAAATGAAGAGGAAAGGGAGGATGTACAGGGTAGGGAAGGTAGGGATGGTAAGGAGGGTAGGGAGGTTAGGTAGGGTAGGGAGGTTAGGGAGGGTAGGGAGGGTAGGGAGGACGCAGATACAAAGAAGAGGAGAGGAACGCTGGTAATAGTGAAGGAAGTGAGGAGCTGAGGAATGGTGAGGTGGAACGATCATTAAATACACACACACACGTTCACTATACATACACACAAGGTCACGATACACACACGTTCACTATACATACACACAAGGTCACGATACACACACGTTCACTATACATACACACAAGGTTACGATACCACAAACCCTTTAAAACCCAAAACACGACACACACGTTCACTTTCATACACACAAGGTCACGATAAAAATTCAAAAAACCCAAAAAGGGCCCCAAAACCCCCCCATACATACCCCAAAGGTCACATCACCACGTTCCAAAATACTTTTTAAAAATTAGATAAAAAGTTCACTATACATACACACCCAAAACCCCCAAAATTTTTTTAAAAAATAAAAACAACCACAGTTCATAAAATCACACGGGCAGATCAACATTTTCCTTTAAAAAACAAAGGTTACAAACACACTTTTACAAAAACCACCCACTATAAAACAACCCAAACCCACACAAACAAACCACCACAAAAAAAACCACAAAACATTACAAGGTATATAAAACAAATTAAATAAAGGATTAAAACCCCAGTCGGGCCCCATTTAGGGGGCCAAACATTTATTTTTTTAAAAACCAAAAAAACACACCCCACACACACAACCAAAAAACACACAAACACCAAAAAAAAAACCCCCCCAAAACAAAAAAAAACCAAAACCCCCAAAAAAAAACCCCCAAAACCCCCCAAAAACCCCAAATAAAAAACCCCAAAAAAAAAGGGGACAAGGAAGGGGGAAAATTCCAGAGACCAAAGGGAGAGGAAAATTTTTCCCAAACTTAGGTAATAGACTGGAAAATAAAAAACGAGGAACCCAAACCCAAAAGGGAACCATACACCATAAAGGGGGCCGGGGTGGTGACCCCTCCCACAAATTTGGGGAGGGGGCGGGGGGTCCCCAACCGGTACTCAGAGGGAACCCACGAAAAACAACTAACCCCCCACAATCAGACCCCTTTTTACGGTTTAAAAAACATTCCCACAAAAAGGGGGGCCCCGGGGGGGGACCCCAAAAAACCTCCCAAATCCCGACCCCCCACAAGCCCAAATACCATCACAATCAGCTACCAACCAATCAACACCCACCCCAAACAACACCCACCCAAAAAGACCCCACCCAATCAAAACCCCCATAAAACCCCCACCAACCCAACAACCACCAATCAGATTCCCCCCACAATAACTACCCCCCACAATCAGACTACCCCCACAATCAGCCCCCCCAATCAGGTACCCACCACAATCAGACCACCCACCACAAAAAAACCCCCCCAAAACAGATTCCCCCCACAAGAGCACCCCCACAATCAGACCCACCCCAAACCCCCCCCCCCCCATCCCCCGGGGGGGGCCCACCTTCCCACGTAACCCCCATTAAACACCCCCCATCCACAGGGGTTCTGGACCCCCCGGGTCCCCAAAACCCGGGAACCACAATCAACCACCCCCCACAATAACCCCCCAAACCACCAGACAAAACCAAACCCCAATCAAACCCCCCACAACAAAACCCCCAAAATCAACTACCAAAACAATCAGACTACCCCACAAAAACCCAAAAACAACACCCCCCAATCACCCCCCCCAACAAAACTAACCCCCCCCATCAACTACCCACCACAATCAAACCCCCCCCCCCCAAACAGACTACCCACCACAATCAGACTACCACCCAATGAACCCCCCCCCACCAAACAACCACCACAAATCAGACCCAAACCCCAAAAAGCCCACCCACACAACAGTTTCCCCCAATAACTAACACCACAAAAAAACCCACCACAATCAAAACACCCACCACAATCAAAACCCAAAACCCCAAACAGTTACCCCCCACAATTGGGCCACCCCCCCCAATCGATACCCACCACAATCAACACCCACAAAATCAGCAACCCCCCACAATTAACCCCCCCCAAAAAGACACCCCCCAAAAAACCACCCCCCACAATCAGACCCCCCACCACAAACAACTACCCACCAAACAATACCACAAATCAGCACAAACCCCAATCAGACACCCCATCAATCGACAAAAAACCAAATCAACCCCCCCAAAAAAAACTACCACCCCAACCCCCCCCAACCCAAAAACCCACCACA
>NC_069430.1:44667768-44674933 GCF_026875155.1 Cherax quadricarinatus
CAGTGTAGCTACAACTAAAAAGTGATCTGATGTATCTGTGGCTCCTCTATAAACATGTACATCCTGACGTTTACTCAACAGTCTTTTATCTACCAATACATAATCCAACAAACTACTGTTTTTCCCCCAAACATCATACTTGCAAACTTATTTACCCTCTTTTTTTTAAAAATGTTATTCCCTAAAACTAAACCCCTTTTTTACAAAGCAAAAAAAGGGCTCCCATTATCATTTACACGGGCACCCCAAACTTACCTACACACCCTCTCTAAAATTTCTCCTACTTAGCATTCAGGCCCCACCACAATTACTCTCTACTTGGTTTAAAGGTTCCTTTTCATTTACTTAAATCCCAAATTTCTCTCTTCCCTACATTTCCCCTCTTTTCCAGGGGCAAAACCCCTTATTTTCCCCCTTTTCGATCCAACCTTACTTTAATCCACATAATCCTTTATTTACAATTCATATTTTTTTTTCTCCTTCCAAATGATCCTTCAACATTATTGCTACCCCTTCCTTAGCTCTAAATCTCTCAGATACTCCAGATTTAATCCCATTTATTTCCCCCCCGAAACTCCCCTACCCCCTTCAGCTTTGTTTCGCTTATGGCCAGGACATCCAACTTCTTTTCATTCATAACATCAGCAATCATCTGTTTCTTGTCATCGCATTACATCCACGCACATTCAAGCATCCCAGTTTATAAAGTTTTTCTTCTTCTCTTTTTTTAGTAAATGTTTACAGGAGAAGGGGTTACTAGCCCATTGCTCCCGGCATTTTAGTCGCCTCATACGACACGCATTGGCTTATGGAGGAAGATTCTTTTCCACTTCCCCATGGACAATAGAAGAAATAAAGAACAAGAGCTATTTAGAATATATATATATATATATATATATATATATATATATATATATATATATATATATATATATATATATATATATATATATATATATATATATATATATATGCAAGGAATTCGCGAGAGCAGGCGAAATATACACAAACACTGATCTCTGGCTAAAGGAGACTCGAACCTACGAACCTTAGGACAAGGTACGCAGTGCTTTACCAATCTACCCACACTGGACAATACCTTGGCGTGTAGCTTGCGCTACACGTTTTGATCCAAGGCAGCCAGCTTTCAGGGAGAAGGCTTACAGCTTTTCATCTCATCCCCTGCATGTATCAGCCTTACTAGAGATTTGAACAATGCAAGGAATTCGCGAGAGCAGGCGAAATATACACAAACACTGATCTCTGGCTGAAGGAGACTCGAACCTACGAACCTTAGGGCAAGGTACGCAGTGCTTTACCAATCTACCCACACTGGACAATACCTTGGCGTGTAGCTTGCGCTACACGTTTGATCCAAGGCAGCCAGCTTGCAGGGAGAAGGCTTACAGCTTTTCATCTCATCCCCTGCATGCATCAGCCTTACTAGAGATTTGAACAATGCAAGGAATTCGCGAGAGCAGGCGAAATATACACCAACACTGATCTCTGGCTGAAGGAGACTCGAACCTACGAACCTTAGGACAAGGTACGCAGTGCTTTACCAATCTACCCACACTGGACAATACCTTGGCGTGTAGCATGCGCTACACGTTTGATCCAAGGCAGCCAACTTTCAGGGAGAAGGCTTACAGCTTTTCATCTCATCCCCTGCATGCATCAGCCTTACTAGAGATTTGAACAATGCAAGGAATTCGCGAGAGCAGGCGAATTCCTTGCCAGTTACCCATTCATTGACCTGCCGACCTCCCGCTGGTCACGTGATCATACCTAACCTCGGATCACCTTTGACCATTGAGCAGAACCCTCTCTTGTACTCCCTTGCACTGGAACACCTCTCAGGTGCTAGCTGTCTCTAAACTTATTCTGATCCCTTGCATGGGAACATCAGTGTAACTTATTGTACGGATATATTACATAACATAACATAACATAACATAACAAAGGAGGAACACTGCAGCAGACCTGTTGGCCCATACTAGGCAGGTCCTTTACAATCCATCCCACTAACAAAACATTTGCCACCCAAGAATTATGCTCTGATAACTCTATCCACTCTCATATGCAACTCCCACTCAAATCCAACCCCCCTCACTCATGTATTTATCCAACCTATATTTGAAACTATACAAGGTTTTAGCCTCAATAACCCAACTAGGTAGACTGTTCCACTCATCAACTACCCTATTTCGAAACCAATACTTTCCTACATCCCTTCTAAATCTAAACTAGTTCAATTGAATCCATTACTGCGGGTTCTCTCCTGGAGAGATATCCTCAAGACCTTGCTAATATCCCCCTTATTAATACCCATCTTCCATTTATACACTTCGATCATGTCTCCCCTCATTCTTCGTCTAACAAGTGAATGTAATTTAAGGGTTTTCAATCTTTCTTCATAAGGAAGATTGATGAGAGTAAGACACATGTGCAACATCTGAGCATCTTTATTGTAGACGTTTCGCCATCCAGTGGCTTTATCAATACAAATTCCAGGACATAACTTGAAGACAGTAGAACTATGTACAGAAGATGAGGTAATCAGTCCCTCAACCTAGGAGTAGGTGCGAACAGCACCATAGTCGTGGAGATTCTGAAGCAGAAGAAAGAATCCTGGCGCTTATATAGTAACGTCAGGTGAAGCAGACGAGGGCAAATTCACTGGTGGGCGGGATTCCCCAGTGGAAGTAGGTCCTTGATAAAGCCACTGGATGGCGAAACGTCTACAATAAAGATACCCAGATGTTGCACATGTGTCTTATTCTCATCTTGTCGGTATTATATACCATTCGTACACATAAGGAAGATTTCTAATGCTATGTATTAATTTAGTCATCCTACGCTGAATGTTTTCTAACAAATTTATGTCCATTCTGTAATGTGGAGACCAGAACTGAGCTGCATAATCTAGGTGAGGCCTTACTAATGATGTATAAAGCTGAAGTATAACCGCTGGACTTCTGTTGCTTACACTTCTTGATATAAATCCCAGCAATCTATTTGCCTTATTACGTACGCTTAGGCACTGCTGTCTTGGTTTAAGGTTGCTGCTTACCATAACCCCCAAATCCTCCTCGCATTCTATACAGCTAAGTTCAACATTATTAAGCTGGTAGGTGCTAGGTTATGGACATTTCCGAGCTTTAGAACTTTACATTTATCTACACTGAACCGCATCTGCCACTTTTCTGACCACGAATTGAGATTTTCTAAATCCTCCTGAAGTTGTGAGACATCAACGTCTGAATCGATTATCCTACCTGTCTTCGTGTCATCAGCAAATTTGCTCATGTCACTAGTAATTCCCTCGTCAAGGTCGTTTATATATATAATAAACAACAATGGGCCTGCGGAACGCCACTTGTTACAGATCCCCACTCAGACTTAACTCCATTTATGCACACTCTCTGCTTCCTATTAGTGAGCCATGACTCGATCCATGACAGCATTTTTCCCCCAATGCCATGAGCAGCCACTTTTTTCAAAAGTCTTTGATGAGGTGCTCTATCAAAAGCCTTACTAAAATCTAAATAAACAATATCGAATTCTTTATCCTGATCAACGGCCTCAAAAGCTTTGCTGAAGAAGGTTAATAAATTAGTTAGGCAGGAACGGCCCCTGGTGAAACCATGTTGAGTATCATTAATCAAATTATGCCTATCGAGATGGCTTCTTATATTATTAGCTATAATTGATTCTAGTAATTTGCCTACAATTGAGGTTAGGCTTATTGGGCGGTAATTTGACGGTAACGACTTGTCCCCTGTTTTAAAAATAGGAATTACATTAGCCATCTTCCACATATCAGACACTACACCTGTTTGAAGAGATAAATTAAAAATATTAGTTAATGGTTCACAGAGTTCCACTTTACACTCTTTAAGAATCCTTGAAAAAAGTTCATCAGGGCTCGGGGATTTATTTTGCTTTAACCGGTCTATCTGTTTAATAACCATTTCGGTAGTTACTGTGATATTGCATAATTTATCATCATCAGGCCCACTATAAAAATTAATTACTGGGATATTGTCAGTGTCTTCCTGAGTGAAAACCGAGAGAAAATAATTATTAAGAATAGAACACATTTCATTCTCCCTGTCAGTAAGATGCCCATAGTTATTTTTAAGGGGACCTATCTTATCTCTAACTTTTGTTCTATAAACCTGAAAAAAGCTTTTTGGGTTAGTTTTCGAATCCCTAGTAACTTTAATTTCATAGTCCCGTTTAGCTTTTCTTATCCCCTTTTAACGTCCCTCTTAATGTCAATATACTGATTCATAAGATGGCCCTCACCTCTTTTGATACGCCTATAAATTCCTTTCTTCTGTCCTAAAAAATATTTGAGTCTATTATTCATCCATTTGGGGTCATTTCTATTCGGTCTAATTTCCTTATACGGGATAAACGTTCTTTGAGCAGCATGTATAGTGTTCAGAAAACTGTCATATTGATAGCTCTCTTCGTTACCCCAGTCAACAGATGATAAGTGTTCTCTAAGCCCATCGTAATCTGCTAAGCGAAAATCTGGAACTGTTACTGAGTTATCCCTACTATCATACTTCCATTTAATGCTAAATGTAATTGATTTGTGGTCGCTAACACCAAGTTCCTCTGAAATTTCTAAATTATTAACAAGGGATTCATTGTTTGCCAGAAGTAAGTCAAGCAGGTTATTTCTCCTTGTAGGTTCTGTCACAAACTGCTTTAAAAAACAATCCTGAACTACTTCTAATAAGTTGTTTGATTCTAAATTCCCAGTCAAGAAATTCCAATCAATATGACTAAAGTTAGTCTCCTAGAATTACTACATTATCGTGCCTTGTGGCCTTAACAATTTCCTCCTATAGTAGTCTCCCTTGGTCCCTATCTAAGTTTGGGGGACAGTATATTACACCTAAAATCAATTTTTCATGTCCCTCTGAAAATTCTATCCAAACAGACTCTGTATGTGTTTCTTCAGACTTAATACCCATTTTTATGCAACAGTTCAAGCGATCTCGGACATACAGTGCCACCCCACCCCCCTTCCCGATACTTCTGTCTACTTGGAGCAATTTAAAACCCTGTATGTGACATTCAGCAGGCATGTCCCGATTTTTCGTATTGAACCACGTCTCAGTTAAGGCAAATACATCAATGTTACCTGCACTAGCAACTAGTGTCAACTCGTCCATCTTATTCCTAGCACTACGACTATTTGTGTAATATATATTCAAGGACCCTCCCTTCTCTTTTTTCTTCCTGATTTCTGTTCATCCACTATGCCTGTTACTCTCCTTATCACCTAATGCCATTGGCTTTCCTATGTTCATCAATAACTCTTCCTCATTCTGCCTATAACTGGTTTCCTTAAAACTCACATTATCGCTACACTCAAAATTCATTGATTTTCCACGAAAACCCATACCACTGTCTATTTCTAGTTTAAAGACCTAACTGCTCCCTCCACTGCGTTGGCCAGTGCTCCCACCCCAAACCTAGATAAGTGAACCCCATCCCTGGCATACATGTCATTTCTGCCATAGAAGAGGTCCCAGTTGTCAATGAATGTTACTGCATTTTCCTTACAGTATTTGTCCAGCCAGCAATTGACACCAATTGCCCTGGACAATCATTCATTTCCAACTCCTCTCCTTGGCAAAATGCCACATATGACAGGTTTCCCACCCTTCCTCCTAATTATCTCTATTGCTAACCTGTACCTGCTAATCAGGTCCTCACTCCTACGTCTGCCAACATCGTTGCCTCCAGCACTGAGACAGATAATAGGATTGCTCCCATTACCTCTCATGATGTCATCCAGACGGCTAACAATATCCTTCATCCCAGCCCCAGGAAAACACACTCTCTGCCTCCTACTCCTATCCTTCAAGCAGAATGCCCTATCCATGTACCTAATCTGACTGCCCCCAACAACAACAATGTTTTTACCTTCCTTGGCGTCGTCCGTCGTGATGCTCCGAGTAGTTGACTCACATTCGTCAGGTAGCATTACACCTTCACTTGTGGAATTTGTCAAGACGTTCTCAATGGTTTTCGTTGGGGTTTCTAGGGATGTCTCACTCATGTCAGCTAATGCTTCCTTGGTGCTCGTTGTGACATTCCCAGTAGAACACTCACATTCGTCAGGTAGCACTGAAAATGGGTTGGAAGTTTCCACAGTAGTCTTCTGGGTCCTCATTGTTTCTGCTTCTCCAACAGTCTTCTTGATCCTCAGCTTGGTTCCATGTTGCCCGGCCACTAACCAAGCTCCCCTCTTAACCTGGGGACTCACAGCAGGAGGATTACTTCGAATCCTCTTGTTCTCCTTCGTTAATCGCCGTATCTCCTGCTTAGCAACCCTAAGTTCTTCTTTCAGCTGCTGGTAAAGTTGCTCAAGAGAGGGCATCCTGGTTCAGAATCACAGAGAGCACACAAACAGGTCTTCACAGAGCTAAGTACACGTCACCACTGAGCTAAGTACACGTCACCACTCGACCTTGAGTCGATGTGGTCAGTCCATCAATCTTGATAAGACCTGCCAGAGACGTACAGATTATTACATATGTCCTATAAGGATTGTCTAACTATGCTATGGGGATTTATACATTCCCTGTGAATCATTCTAACTGTGACAATATATATATATATATATATATATATATATATATATATATATATATATATAATATATATATATATATATATATATATATGTCGTGCCGAATATGTAAAACTGGTTAATTAGCAAGAACTCATTTAAAATTAAGTCATTTCTAAAATTTTCTCTTATACGTTTAAAGATATATTATTTTCATTAATGTTGATGTAAAAATTTATAATTTTGCACCAAAAGGAACTTAGAAAACTTACCTAACCTTATTATAACAAGCGCAATTTATTTTAGCCTAACCCAACTAAATATAGTTTAGAATTGTTTACAATAGTTTAATACTAAACAAACACAGTGAAATATATTTTTTTCGTTAGGTTCAGAATGATTTTGGCGAAATTATTGCATACACAAATTTTCACTTGTCCTATATGGCAAGATTAGCGTTGCTATTTAAGCCAAGATCGCAAGTTCTGCCTATTCGGCACGACATATATATATATATATATATATATATAATATATATATATTATATATATATATATTATATATATA
>NC_069430.1:44675433-44715433 GCF_026875155.1 Cherax quadricarinatus
CAGTTTTGCCTCCCACCCCAAACCTAATAATAAACCCCCCTCCCTGGCTAATTTTTTTCTGCCATAAAGAGGTCCCAGTTGTCAATGAATGTTACTGCATTTTCCTTACAGTATTTGTCCAGCCAGCAATTGACACCAATTGCCTGGACAATCATTCATTTCCAACTCCTCTCCTTGGCAAAATGCCACATATGACAGGTTTCCCACCCTTCCTCCTAATTATCTCTATTGCTAACCTGTACCTGCTAATCAGGTCCTCACTCCTACGTCTGCCAACATCGTTGCCTCCACACTGAGACAGATAATAGGATTGCTCCCATTACCTCTCATGATGTCATTCCAGACGGCTAACAATATCCTTCATCCCAGCCCAGGAAAAACACACTCTCGCTCCTAATCCTATCCTTCAAGCAGAATGCCCTATCCATGTACCTAATCTGGCTGTCCCAACAACAACAATGTTTTTACCTTCCTTGGCGTCGTCCGTCGTGATGCTCCAGTAGTTGACTCACATTCGTCAGGTAGCATTACACCTTCACTTGTGGAATTTGTCAAGACGTTCTCAATGGTTTTCGTTGGGTTTTCTAGGGATGTCTCACTCATGTCAGCTAATGCTTCCTTGGTGCTCGTTGTGACATTCCCAGTAGAACACTCACATTCGTCAGGTAGCACTGAAAATGGGTTGGAAGTTTCCACAGTAGTCTTCTGGGTCCTCATTGTTTCTGCTTCTCCTAACAGTCTTCTTGATCCTCAGCTTGGTTCCATGTTGCCCGGCCACTAACCAAGCTCCCCTCTTAACCTGGGGACTCACAGCAGGAGGAATTACTTCGAATCTTTGTCTCCACGTTAATCGCGTATATCCTGTTAGCAACCTAAGTTTTCTTTCAGCTGCTGGTAAAGTTGCTCAAGAGAGGGCCATCCTGGTTCAGAATCACAGAGAGCACACAAACAGGTCTTCACAGAGCTAAGTACACGTCACCACTCGACCTTGAGTCGATGTGGTCAGTCCATCAATCTTGATAAGACCTGCCAGAGACGTACAGATTATTACATATGTCCTATAAGGATTGTCTAACTTGCTAGGGATTTATACATTCCCTGTGAATCATTCTAACTGGACAATATATATATATTATATATAATATATATATATATATATATATTATATATATATATATATATATATATATATATATATATATATATATTCACACGTCTTACTAGTGATGTAGTATAACCTCTGGACTCCTGTTGCTTCCACTTCCTGATACAAATCCATCAATTTGTTATCCTTATTCTTCATTACGCACACTTCCGTACAGTTGTGTCTTCTTCAGATTCCTGCTCACCATCACTGTCAAGTTGTTGTTGCACATCCTGTATGATCAAGTTTTATATTATTTAGTTTATAAGTGCCAGGATTATTTGCACTCCCGAGGATTAGGACTTCGCATTTATCCACATTGAAACTGCATCTGCCACTTAAAACGATGCATTGACTAGTGGCCATAGATTACGGAAAGGCGGTGGAAAAGATAGAAAGGGGTTGACTGAGAGGTGGGGTAACAGTACAGTAGGAGGAAGACGGAAGTTTAATGGACCATCCTCTGTGATCTGTAAGTTAAGGTGAATCTATGAATGTAATATATTTTTGCAAGTGAGAATTTTGCATAATTCAGGTTTCAGCGCACTGCCATATATCTGACACAACACTACCATATATCTGACACAACATTAGCTTGTCTAAATCGTTCTGAGGTTCAGTGGTATCCTCTCTAAACTGATTCGTCGGCCAATTTTTGCGTCGTCAGCGAATTTAGTCAAGTCGCTGTTTATTCCCTCAACAAGGTCGTAAGTTACATCTAAGGCCCATAACACCGACAAATTTACGAATAAGACACATGTGCAACACCTAGACATCTTTATCTGAGTGACGTTTACCCACTAGGGACTTTTATCAATCTAATAGAGATGAGAAAGGAGACTTGTAGGAGAATCAGAAAGGTGGCCGTAGTTGACAGACTTGAAAAGTCTTTCAAGGATACTCAGGTGTTGCACATGTGTCTCATTCATCAGCTTGTCGGTATTATATATATCTTTGATCAAAATATACTTGTCTGACACAACAACAACATGGAGACCTGGTACGGAGAATATCCTGGCTTTACACTTTCAGCAGATTGTAACGCAGTACTTCCTACAAGACTGATCACTACTGCTTCATCACTCTGCTACTTCACTTCTCATCTCTCTCTATTAGGTTGGTAAAACTCCTGGTGGGCGAAACATCTCTCAGATAAAGATATCCAGGTGTTTCGCATGTGTCTTATTCTTCAGTCATTGATATAGACTACAAATGACAAGGGGCGAAAGTTGATGGCTGTGGCATGACACTCGTGACGAGTCCTCAGTCTTATCTCTCCCCATTGATACAAATTTGCTTCCAGGCCTCCTGCCATGAAAGAATTCTTCCTCCAGTACCATACCTGGAGTCTACCTGGACGGAGTTCCGGGGGTCAAGTCCCCCACGGGTTGTCATTGTCTTTAACAGTCTTCTGTGTGGGACTCCATTAATCTTCGTTAGGCTTCCCTCTGCCTCAAATACCGTACTAAACAATGCCAATAAATTTGTTTGGCTTTAAGATCCCCTTGTAAATCCGTGTTGACTCAAATTTGGCTCATAATGTGAATTCCGTTTGTTTCTTTCACTTTAAATCTAAATAATTTTCCCACAACGGATGCCAGGTTAAGTAGGTATTAATGTTTAATGATTCTCTCTAGCGGAATCTAATTTATATCTTCTTATGTAAAGACAGAAAGAAAATAAATGTTGAAAATCTAAACACATTTCTATCTCTCTGCTACATTTTCATATCTTGAGGCTCTAATAATTTCATCCCACAGAAGTCTCTCTCGGATGCTTTCACAACTCAGGGGTCGATATTGCCCGCCTAAGATAAGATTTTCATTTCCTTCGCAAAATTGCAACCATACAAACTCAGTGCCATTTCCTGCAGGTTTTATACAACTCTGCCTTCAACACTTCAAGTTTTCTCTGACATATAACGCCACTCAGCTCCCTGTCCTTGTTGTTTGCATCAACTTTGAATAATTTATGCCCTTGTTAGTAGCATTCAACAGGCGTATCTCGACCCTTTACATTCAACCATATCTCGGTTATTGCTACAATATCTACATTCCCTACACATGCCACTGATCTCAGCTCCTTTAATAACTTCTTCTCAACGCTACGAAATTTCTACATGCTAAGGAATAAGATAATAAGATTCTTCTGTGCTGTTGTAGGTTAACTACAAGCAAATATAGATTAATTTGTTTTAAACTAACCTAGGTGAACTCAAGATAACAAATGTTATAATAGGAACCCAGATCGGATAAGTACAATCTAATTAGAATATATAACAACGCTAGAAGAAGCTCTGAAACGTTCAAATATGAAAATAAAATTTCTCTCATCTTCGTCTGTCTCACAATATTTCGCATTCTTTTAAATAAATATGAAAAGGTTATTGGAGAAATTAGAGAAATACGTTCGTAAAACGGACGTCCCATTTGGTTGTATTTTGAGAACAAGTTGAAGGTTGAGGAAGCTACTTCGTAGCTACATTAGTTACCTTGATTCTTACATCCCTGACAAGAGCAAGTGTTGCCATCCCTCATTCTTATGTTCCAACCCTGACGTCAGCAAGTGCTGCCATCCTCTACTGATATATTCCCTCGCTGACGTCAGCAAGTGCTGCCATCCTCTACTGATATATTCCCTCGCTGGCGTCAGCAAGTGCTGCATCCTCAATGATAATTCCCTGGGACGTCACAAGTGCTGCCTCCCTACTAATTTATTCCCGCTGACGTCAAAAGTGTTTGCCTCTTTACGATAATTCCTCTTTACGTCAAAGTGCTGCACCTCAAAGATTTTTCCCCTGCTGAGTCAGCAAGTGCTGATCCCACGAAAATTCCCTGGGAAACTTTTGCAAGTCCCCCTCCCACTAATACCCCTCGCCCAGAAATTGTTTCAATATTTCGGGTAAAAGGTCCCAAAATTTTATAAAATTTTAAAAAGGGGCCCCCTTTGTTTTTCCCCGGGTGAGAGGTGTGATAGTTTTCTGTGTGGTGGGGAAAAATTTTATGTATTTGGTGGAAAAAATAAAAAATTTTTATGTTTGGGAAAAGAAAAAAAGGAAAAAAAAAAATGGTGGGGGAAAAGGGAGGGCGTTTGGGCGTTTGTGTGGCCCGGAGGAAACGGGGTGTGGCGGAGGAGGGAGGGGTGTGGCAGGAGAGAAGGACGGGTGTGGCAGGGGGAAGAGGGCGTGGGGCAGGGGGGAAGGCGAGGTGTGTGGCAGGGGGGGTGAGGGGCGTGTGGCCGAGTGGGGACGAGGCGTGTGGCATGGGGGGAAGGACGAGGGTGTGGCAGGAGGGAAGGACGGGTGTGGGGCGGGGGGGGAAAACGAGGCTTTGGAGAGAGGACGACTTTTTTGGGGGGTGGGGGGAGGGGGTGGGGGAATGGTGGGGAAGGACGGGGTTTGTGGCAGGAGGGGGAGACCCGTGGGTTGGGGGGAAAGGCAGAGGGGCAGGGGGGGGTTGGCGGGGGAGGGGTGGGAGGAGGGGGGGGCAGGGTGGGAGAGGGGACGTGTGTGGCAGGAGGGGGACAGTGTGTGGAGGGGGAAAGGAGGTGTGTGGCAGGAGGGGGAGGGGGGCAGAGGGGGCAGGTGGGGGGGGGGGAAACGAGGGGTGGCAGGGGGAAAGGGACGGGGTGTGTGGCAGGGGGGGAAAGGCGAGGCGTGTGGCAGGAGGGAAGGACTAGGTGTGTGGCAGGAAGGAGGACGAGGTGTGTGGCAGGAGGGAAGGACGAGGTGTGTGGCAGGAGGGGAGGACGAGGTGTGTGGCAGGAGGGAAGGACGAGGTGTGTGGAGGGGGGGGACGAGGTGTGTGCAGGAGGGGGGACGGGTGTGTGGCAGGGGGGAAAGGACGAGGCGGTGGCAGGGGGGAAAGGACGAGGGTGTGACAGGGGGGGAGGACGAGGCGTGTGGCGGGGGGGAAAAGGATGGTTTTGGGGCAGGAGGGGGACGGGGGTGGGGGCAGGAGGGAAGGACTAGGTGTGTGGCGGGAAAGGGGAGGAGAGGTGTGTGGAAGGAGGGAAGGCGGGGTGGGGAAGGGGGGAGGACGAGGCGTGGGGGGAGGGGGGGAAGGTGTGTGGCGGAGGGGAGGACGAGGGGTGTGGCGGAGGGAAACATGTGTGGCGGAGAGGAGGACGAGGCGTGGGGAAGGGGAAGGATGGTGTGGGGCAAGAGGGGGGACGAGGTGTGGGGCAGGAGGGGAGGACGAGGCGTGTGCCCGGGGGGAGAACGGGTGTGGGGCAGGAGGGAAGACGAGGTGTGTGGCGGGGGGGAGGACGAGGCTGGGAGGGGGGAAGGACGGGCATGGGGCGGGGGGGGAAAAAGAGGTGTGGCAGGAGAGGAGGACAACGTGTGGCAGGGGGGAAGGACTATTTTGGTGGCAGGAGAGGGGGGACGGGTGGGGTGGAGGGAAAGGGACGGGGTTGGGGCATGGGGGGAAGGTTTTGGGGCAGGGGGGAAGCGAGGCGGTGGCAGGGGGGAAAGGACGAGGGTGGGCAGGAAGGGAGGACGGGTGTGTGGTAGGAGGGGAGGACCGGGGCTGGGGCAGGGGAAAAGGACGAGGCTTTGTGGCAGGGGGGGGACGGGGGTGTGGGGAGGGGGGGAGGGAAAGGGTGTGTCCCGGAGGGGGGGAAGGGGGGTGGTGGGGGGAGGACGAGCGTGGGGAAGGGGGGGAGAAGAGGTGTGTGGTAGGGGGGAGACGAGGCGTTGGCAGGGGGAAGGACAGGCTTTGGCAGGGGGGGGGACGGGGTGTGGGGGCGGGAGGGGGGGAAGGGTGTGGGGCGGAGGGGGGAAGGGGTGTGTGGTAGGAGGGGGGGGACGAAGGTGGGGCAGGGGGGAGGAAGAGGTGTGTGGTAGGGGTGAGGAAGGGGTGTGGGGCAGGAGGGGGGGAAAGGGGTGTTGGGGAGGAGGGGAGGACGAGGCTTTGGGGAGGGGGAAGGGACGAGGCGTGTGGCGGGAGGGAGGAGGAGGGTAGGGCAGGAGGGAGGAGAGGGGTGTGGCAGGAGGGAGGAAGAGGTGTTGGGCGGGGGGAGGCGAGGCTATGGCGGGAGGAAGGACGGGGGGCTTTTTGGGGGGGGGAAGGCGAAGCGGGGCAGGGGGGGGAAAAGGTGGGGGTAGGGGGTGGGGAAAAGGGTGTGTGGCAGGAGGGGAGGAAAGGTGTGTGGCAGGAGGGGAGGACGAGGCTAGGGGCAGGGGGAAAGGGGACGGGGCTTTGGGGGGCAGGAGGGGAGGACGGGGTATGGCAGGGGGGGAGGACGAGGCGTGTGGCAGGGGTGGGGAAAGGTGTGTGGGGGAGGGGAGAAGGGGGGTGGGGTAGGGGGGGAGGACGAGGGTATGGCAGGGGGGAAAGGGGACGGGGCCCGTGTGGCGGAGGGGGGGAAGGGGTTTGGGGGCGGGGAGGGGGGACGGGCGTATGGCAGGAGGGAAGGGACGAGGCGTGTGGCGGGGAGGGGAGGACGAGGGTAGGGCAGGAGGGAAGGACGAGGCGTGTGGCAGGGGTGGGGAAGAGGGTGTGGCAGGAGGGGGAAAAGGGGGTGTTGTAGGGGGGGAGTAAGGGGTGTGTGGTGGAGGGGGGGACGAGGCGTATGGCAGGGGGGAAGGGGAAAGGGGGCAGGAGGGAGGAAGAGGTGTGTGCAGGAGGGGGGAAAGAGGTGTGGGGTAGGGGGGGGGGACGAGGGTAGGAGGGGGGAAAGGGGGCTTTGGGGCAGGGGGGGAGGAAGAGGTGTGTGGCGGAGGTGGGGGAAGAGGTGTGTGGAGAAGGGATAAGGGGTTGTGGGTGGGAGGGGAGGACGAGGGGGTTGGCAGGAGGGGAGGAAAGGGGTGGGTAGGAGGGAGGACGGGGGTGTGGCAGGGGGGGAGGAAGGGTTTTGGGGAGGAGGGTGGGAAGAGGTGTGTGGCAGGGGGGGAGTAAGGGGTGGTTTAGGGGGGAGACGAGGCGTGTGCAGGGGGGAAGGGGCGGGGCGTGGGGCAGGGGGGGGGAAAAGAGGTGTGTGGCAGGGGGGGTGGGGAAGAGGTGTGGGGCAGGGGGGGAGAAGGGGGGTTTGGGGTAGGAGAGGAGGAGAGGGGTTTGGGGCAGGAGGGGGGGGACGGGGGCGTGTGGCGGAGGGAAGGAGAGGGGTGTGGCAGGAGGGGAGGAAGAGGTGTGTGGCAGGAGGTAGGAAGAGGGTGGGCAGGGGGGAGTAAGGGGTGTGTGGTAGGAGGGGGGGCGGGCGTGTGGCAGGAGGGGGGGAAAGGGGTGTGTGGTAGGAGGGGGGACGAGGCGTGGGGCGGGGGGGAGGAAGGTGTGTGGGAGGGGGGGAGGACGGGGCGTGTGGCGGAGGGGAGGAAAGGCTGGGGAGGGGGGGGAGGCAGGTTTTGTGGCGGAGGAGGGGAAAAGAGAAGGGTGCTTGGGGAAGCAATGAGTTTTTTATTCCTCCTTCCTCCCCCTTCTCTTCCGTCTTTTGGGAAAGGGTTTCTCTCTACTTATCCCTCTCAGTCTGTTGGAGTTTTTTTCCCCTAGGTTTTTCTCTTTACGGAAAGGGAAAGAAGTCTGGGGTTTAGAAGGGAAAAGAAAAAAAAGGGGGGATTTAATGGAGGAGGAGGAGGGGGGAGGAGGGGAGGAGGATGGGACTCCAGGATGGCAGTTTTTGGCCTCTTTAAAGGGGGTAGAATTTAGTACGTGTGCCTTTGTGTATTGTGTTTGCGCTTTTTTTCTTTGTGCTCTCCCTCTCTCGCTCTCTCACTTCTCACTCTTCACCTCTCGCCTCTCCTCTCTCCTCTCCGCCTTCACCAGTGGGGGATGAACAAGTGAAGGGGGGAAAGAAAACTAGATACCGGGGAAAAGCTGAAAATGTGGTGGGCAAATGCTATTAAATTTTTAAATGAAATAAATGCCAGGTGGATCTCGAGAAGTCAGAGGGGAGTAATCTTTTTGGGGAAAAAAAAAAAATGGATCACAAAAGGCCCCAAACAAGAAGGGCAAAGCCCGGAACCACAAGACGAAGGGACATCCCAAGGTGCCCCAAAGAAAGAGGTTTACTTGAATTGCCCTTTTGACAATTCCCAAGGGGCACTGCCCCCCCCCCCCGCCCATGTTCCCAATCAAGTTTGGTGGTTTAAGGACAGTGCTCCTGAGGGGAAACCTTGTCAGTGATGATATTCCCCGCCGTAATAACTACTGCAGTTCGTGCTGAGTTTTCCCTGTTCAGTGATCACTGACAGGAACCAGGACGGCACACGCAGGCTGACCCCTCAGGATAGTCTGGAGTGTCTCCTCCACACAAGTTGCCCGAAGGGTCATGTGGGGGTTTTAATAGAAAATAGTTTGAGCACCGAGTTTCTGGTCGCCCTTCCTCTACCGGTATATTTAAATAGGTATTTGTTCAGAAGCCTTTAACATCAGAGGTAGCTCTCAGATCTAACTTTCAGTGCTAACACGGCTTAAAAAACCCCCGCTAAGGTATCAACCTAACTTTAAGGGGCATAGCTAATGGATCAAACATTAAATTTTTTTTATTAAACTCACAAATCTGCACTGCGTTAATACAACGATATTCGTCAATAAAAAGATGAAAGTCAACGCACGCGCGATAATTTAAGGAAGGGGAAAACTTGTCAGTGTTTTAGCGAAGCCCGTGCTGGCGGCGTTACCTAAAAACCAGAACCAACGAAATAAGTACAGGCAACCCAAAAGCGTTAGACAGCCCCGGTTACATAGCATAAGTCTTTCAATGGGCCTGCAGTAATCTCGTGTAATGTAATAATAAAATAAAAATAATAAAAATTTTAAAAAATATTATAATATTAAAAAAATAAAATAAAAATAAAAATAATAAAATTTTTTTATTATTATTTTAATTTTTATTATTTTTTTTATTTTTATTATTTTTTTCTAAAGTAATGTACAAGGTATACCCGAAATGCAGATCTTTTTTGGGAAATTAGGTCACTTTTGTCCCCAGGATCGACTTTCACCAGTCACTAACACCCAGGTACCCTTTTACTGAAGAGGGGAAATGGAAAAAGTTTTAAAAAAAACACGTCAGGGTTTTTTCCCCCTTTCCCCGGGAAAGAACCCGGACACCCAGCTTTTGAAGCAGAGCTTTTGCCCCAGGGCCCGGGGCCCCCCAAACAAAGTACTATGGGAACCCTTTTTTTGGGTTTTTTCCCCCTTTTCTCCATAACTTTTTTCCCCTCACCCCCCATTTCACCATCCCTGGATCACCCCCCCGTATCCCGCTGTTTTCCCCCTTTGTGGGGTTAGGCACCAGGAGGGGCGGTTTCAGAGGCATGATGAAGACGGGGGAAACGCAGTCCCTTTCCCCTTTCTCATTCGTGTCTGATAGTTGTCATCCTCTTCCAACACTGGAGTGTTGGAAGGTCAACACCGAGGCAGGAGCCACATCAAGGCTGCTCTTGTATTCACGATATAAACAAATAAATCCGAAGAAATCACGCCCAAGAAAAAAACTTTTTATAAGCAGGAAAATAAACTTAAATATTTTCTTGACATCCAGAATGCAACATGACAACCTGAAATAATTTACCGAATTAAAAGAAAAAAATCTTCCAGCTTTATATATTGTGTACCTCTTAACCATCCTGTGGATGGTAGTGGCTAGTTTATTGTGCACCTCATATCCATCCTGTGGATAGTAATGGTTAGTTTACTATGCATACCGTATACATTCTCTTATATAGGTATATAGTGTGCTCATCGACGTATCTAATTTAACGTCTACTAGACGTCTCTTCGACGTCCCAGTCAGGGGCTATAAGAGTGTGGGTAGTCTGGGGCTATAATAGAGTGGGTAGTTTTATGGCCCAAAGAGTGTGGGCAGTCTGGGGTCCCAAGAGTGTGTATAGTTTGGGGCCCCAAGAGTGTGTGCAGTGTGGGACCCCAAGAGCGTGTGTAGTTTGGGGACCCAAGAGTGTGTGTAGTTTGGGGCCCCAAGAGTGTGTGTAGTTTGGGGCCCCAAGAGTGTGTGTGTAGTTTGGGGCCCCAAGAGTATGTGTAGTCTGGGGTCCCAAGAGTGTGTGTAGTTTGGGGCCCCAAGAGCGTGTGTAGTTTGGGGCCCCAAGAGCGTGAGTAGTCTGGGGCCTCAAGAGTGTGTGTAGTTTGGGGCCCCAAGAGCGTGTGTAGTCTGGGGCCCCAAGAGTGTGTGTAGTTTGGGACCCCAAGAGCGTGTGTAGTCTGGGGCCCCAAGAGTGTGTGTAGTTTGGGGCTCCAAGAGCGTGTGTAGTTTGGGGCCCCAAGAGTGTGTGTAGTTTGGGGCCCCAAGAGTATGTGTAGTCTGGGGCCCCAAGAGTGTGTGTAGTTTGGGGCCCCAAGAGTATGTGTGGTCTGGGGCCCCAAGAGTGTGTGTAGTTTGGGGCCCCAAGAGCGTGTGTAGTTTGGGGCCCCAAGAGCGTGAGTAGTCTGGGGCCTCAAGAGTGTGTGTAGTTTCGGGCCCCAAGAGCGTGTGTAGTCTGGGGCCTCAAGAGTGTGTGTAGTTTGGGACCCCAAGAGCGTGTGTAGTCTGGTGCCCCAAGAGTGTGTGTAGTTTGGGGCCCCAAGAGCGTGTGTAGTTTGGGGCCCCAAGAGTGTGTGTAGTTTGGGGCCCCAAGAGCGTGTGTAGTTTGGGGCCCCAAGAGTGAGTGTAGTTTGGGGCCCCAAGAGTGAGTGTAGTTTGGGGCTCCAAGAGTGAGTGTAGCTCAGGGCCCTAAGAGTGAGTGTAGCTCAGAGCCCCAAGAGTGAGTGTAGCTCAGGGCCCCAAGAGTGAGTGTAGCTCAGAGCCCCAAGAGTGAGTGTAGCTCAGGGCCCCAAGAGTGAGTGTAGCTCAGGGCCCCAAGAGTGAGTGTAGCTCAGGGCCCCAAGAGTGAGTGTAGCTCAGGGCCCCAAGAGTGATGTACTCAGGGCCCATGAGTGAGTGTAGCTCAGGCCCCAAGAGTGAGTGTAGCTCAGGGCCCCAAGAGTGAGTGTAGCTCAGGGCCCCAAGAGTGAGTGTAGCTCAGGCCCAAGAGTGAGTGTAGCTCAGGCCCCAAGAGTGAGTGTAGCTCAGGGCCCCAAGAGTGAGTGTAGCTCAGGGCCCCAAGAGTGAGTGTAGCTCAGGGCCCCAAGAGTGAGTGTAGCTCAGGGCCCCAAGAGTGAGTGTAGCTCAGGGCCCCAAGAGTGAGTGTAGCTCAGGGCCCAAGATGAGTGTAGCTCAGGGCCCCAAGAGTGAGTGTAGCTCAGGGCCCCAAGAGTGAGTGTAGCTCAGGGCCCAAGAGTGAGTGTAGCCAGGGCCCCAAGATGTAGCTCAGGGCCCCAAGAGTGAGTGTAGCTCAGGGCCCCAAGAGTGAGTGTAGCTCAGGGCCCCAAGAGTGAGTGTAGCTCAGGGCCCCAAGAGTGAGTGTAGCTCTGGCCCCAAGAATGAGTGTAGCTCAGGCCCCAAGAGTGAGTGTAGCTCAGGGCCCCAAAGTGTCTAGCTCAGGGCCCCAAGAGTGAGTGTCTCATGGACCCCCAAGAGTGGTGTAGCTCAGGGCCCCAAGAGTGAGTGTAGCTCAGGGCCCCAAGAGTGAGTGTAGCTCAGGGCCCCAAGAGTGAGTGTAGCTCAGGGCCCCAAGAGTGAGTGTAGCTCAGGCCCAAGAGTGAGTGTAGCCCCAGGCCCCAAGAGTGAGTGTAGCTCAGGGCCCAAGAGTGAGTGTGCTCAGGGCCCCATGGTGAGTGTAGCTCAGGCCCCAAGAGTAGTGTAGCTCAGGGCCCCAAGAGTGATGTAGCTCAGGGCCCCAAGAGTGAGTGTAGCTCAGGGCCCCATGAGTGAGTGTAGCTCAGGGCCCCAAGAGTGAGTGTAGCTCAGGGCCCCATGAGTGAGTGTAGCTCAGGGCCCCAAGAGTGAGTGTAGCTCAGGGCCCCAAGAGTGAGTGTAGCTCAGGGCCCCAAGAGTGAGTGTAGCTCAGGGCCCCATGAGTGAGTGTAGCTCAGGCCCCAAGAGTGAGTGTAGCTCAGGGCCCCAAGAGTGATGTAGCTCAGGGCCCCAAGGTGAGTGTAGCTCAGGCCCCAAAGAGTGAGTGTAGCTCCAGGGCCCCAGAGTGAGTGTACTCAGGCCCCAAGATGATGTAGCTCAGGGCCCCAAGAGTGAGTGTAGCTCAGGCCCCAAGAGTGAGTGTAGCTCAGGGCCCCAGAGTGAGTGTAGCTCAGGGCCCCAAGAGTGAGTGTAGCTCAGGCCCAAGATGAGTGTAGCTCAGTGCCCCAAGAGTGAGTGTAGCTCAGGGCCCCAAGAGTGAGTGTAGCTCAGGGCCCCAAGAGTGAGTGTAGCTCAGGGCCCCAAGAGTGAGTGTAGCTCAGGGCCCCAAGAGTGAGTGTAGCTCAGGGCCCAAGAGTGAGTGTAGCTCAGGGCCCCAAGAGTGAGTGTAGCTCAGGGCCCCAAGAGTGAGTGTAGCTCAGGGCACCAAGAGTGAGTGTAGCTCAGGGCCCCAAGAGTGAGTGTAGCTCAGGGCCCCAAGAGTGAGTGTAGCTCAGGGCCCCAAGAGTGAGTGTAGCTCAGGGCCCCAAGAGTGAGTGTGCTCAGGGCCCCAAGAGTGAGTGTAGCTCAGGCCCCATGATGAGTGTAGCTCGGCCCCAAGAGGAGTGTAGCTCAGGGCCCCAAGAGTGAGTGTAGCTCAGGGCCCCAAGAGTGAGTGTAGCTCAGGGCCCCAAGAGTGAGTGTAGCTCAGGGCCCCAAGGGTGAGTGTAGCTCAGGGCCCCAAGAGTGAGTGTAGCTCAGGGCCCCACAACACCTGAACCAGTAATAAAATTCTTCAAATCTCTCTTACCTTATAGAGTTTTAACTGCTTCACACTATCCTCCCTGCTCTCCCTGCTCTCCCTGTCCTCCCTGCTCTCCCTGCTCTCCCTGCTCTCCCTGCTCTCCCTGCTCTCCCTGTCCTCCCTGCTCTCCCTGCTCTCCCTGCTCTCCCTGCTCTCCCTGCTCTCCCTGCTCTCCCTGCTCTCCCTGCTCTCCCTGTCCTCCCTGCTCTCCCTGCTCTCCCTGCTCTCCCTGTCCTCCCTGCTCTCCCTGCTCTCCCTATCCTCCCTGCTCTCTCTGTCCTCCCTGCTCTCCCTGTCCTCCCTGCTCTCCCTGTCCTCTCTGCTCTCTCTGTTCTCCTGCTCTCCCTGTCCTCCCTGCTCTCTCTCTGTCTCCCTGCTCTTCCTCCGCCTCTCCTCTCTCCTCCCTCCCTGCTCTCTCTGTTCTCTCTGCTCTCCCTGTCCTCCCTGCTCTCCCTGCTCTCCCTGCTCTCCCTGCTCTCCTCTCTCCCGCTCTCCCTGTCCTCCCTGCTCTCTCTGTTCTCCCTGCTCTCCCTGTCCTCTCCCTGCTCTCCCTGTCTTCCCTGCTCTCTCTGTTCCTCTGCTCTCCCTGTCCTCCCTGCTCTCCCTGCTCTCCTGCTCTCCCTGCTCCCCCTGCCTCCCTGCTCCCCGTCCCTCCCTGCTCTCCCTGCTCTCCCTGCTCTCCTGTCCTCCCCTGTCTCCTGCTCTCCTGCTCTCCCTGCTCTCCCTGCTCTCCCTGCTCTCCCTGCTCTCCCTATCCTCCCTGCTCTCTCTGTCCTCCCTGCTCTCCCTGTCCCCTGCTCTCCCTGTCCTCCCTGCTCTCTCTGTCTCTCCCTGTTCTCCCTGTCCCCCCTGCTCTCTCTGTTTTCCCTTCTCTCTCTGTCTCCCTGTCTCTCTGTCCTCCTGTTCTCTCTGTCCTCCCCTCTCTCTCTGTCCTCCCTGTTCTCTCTGTCCTCCTGTTCTCTCTGTCCTCCCTGCTCTCTCTGTCCTCCCTGCTCTCTCTGTTCTCCCTGCTCTCCTTGCTCTCCCTGCTCTCTCTGTCCTCCCTTCTCTCTCTGTCCTCCCTGTTCTCTCTGTCCTCCCTGTTCTCTCTGTCCTCCATTCTCCTCTGTCCTCCCTGCTCTCTCTGTCCTCCCTGCTCTCTCTGTCCTCCCTTCTCTCTCTGTCCTCCCTGTTCTCTCTGTCCTCCCTGCTCTCTCTGTCCTCCCTGCTCTCTCTGTCCTCCCTTCTCTCTCTGTCCTCCCTGTTCTCTCTGTCCTCCCTGTTCTCTCTGTCCTCCCTGCTCTCTCTGTCCTCCCTGCTCTCCCTGTCCTCCCTGCTCTCTCTGTCCTCCCTGCTCTCTCTGTCCTCCTGCTCTCTCTGTCCTATCTGTTCTCTCTGTCCTCTCTGCTCTCCCTGTCCTCCCTGCTCTCCCTGTCCTCCCTTCTCTCCCTGTCTCCTGCTCTCTCGCTGCCTCCCTGCCCTCTCTGTCCTCCCTGCTCCTCTGTCCTCCTGTTCTCTCTGTCCTGTCTGCTCTCCCTGTCCTCCCTGCGCTCCCTGCCCTCCCTGCTCTCTCTGTCCTCCCTGCTCTCTCTTTCCTCCCTACTCTCCCTGTCCTCCCTGCTCTCTCTGTCCTCCCTGCTCTCTCTGTCCTCCTTGCGCTCTCTGTCCTCCCTGCTCTCTCTGTCCTCCCTGCTCTCTCTGTCCTCTCGCTCTCCTGTCTCCTGCTCTCTCTGTCCTCCCTGATCTCTCTGTCCTCCCTGCTCTCCCTGTCCTCCCTGCTCTCTCTGTCCTCCCTGCTCTCTCTGTCCTCTCTGTTCTCACTGTTCTTCCTTGCTCTCTCTGTCCTCCCTGCTCTCTCTGTCCTCCCTGCTTTCTCTGCCTGCCTGTCTCTCTGTCCTCCCTGCTCTCTCTGTCCTCCTTGCTCTCTCTGTCCTCCCTGCTCTCTCTGTCCTCCCTGCTTTCTCTGTCCCCTCTCTCTCCTGTCCTCCTGCCTCCCTGTCCTCCCTGCTCTCTCTGTCCTCCCTGCTCTCTCTGTCCCCCTGCTCTCCCTGTCCTCCCTGCTCTCTCTGTCCTCCCTGCTCTCTCTGTCTTCCCTGCTCTCTCTGTCCTCCCTGCTCCTCTGTCCTCCCTGCTCTCCTCTGTCCTCCCTGCTCTCCCTGTCCTCCCTGCTCTCTCGTCCTCCTGCTCTCTCTGTATCCCTGCTCTCTCTGTCCTCCCTGCTCTCTCTGTCCTCCCTGCTCTCTCTGCCTCCCTGCTCTCCCTGTCCTCCCTGCTCCTCTGTCCTCCCTGCTTTCTCTGTCCTCCCTGCTCTCCCTGCTCTCCCTGCTCTCCCTGTCCTCCCTGCTCTCTCTGTTCTGCCCGCTCTCCCTGTCCTCCCTGCTCTCCCTGTCTTCCCTGCTCTCTCTGTTCTCTGCTCTCCCTGTCCTCCCTGCATCATCACGTGCTCTCCCTGTCTCCCTGCTCTCCCTGCTCTCCCTGCTCTCCCTGTCCTCCCTGCTCTCCCTGCTCTCCCTGCTCTCCCTGTCCGTCCCTGCTCTCCTGCTCTCCCTGCTCTCCCTGACTCCCTGCTCCACCCTGCTCTCCCTGCTCTCCCAATCCTCCCTGACCCTCTGTCCTCCCAGCTCTCCACTGTCCTACCCTGCTCCCCTGTCCTCACTGACTCTCTGTGTCTCCCTGTCTCCCTGTCCCCCCTGACTCTCTCTGTTTCCTTCTCTCTCTGTCCTCCCCATCTCTGTCCTCCCTGCTCTCTCTGTCCCCCTGCCTCTCTGTTCTCCCTGCTCTCCTTGCTCTCCCTGCTCTCTCTGTCCTCCCTTCTCTCTCTGTCCTCCCTGTTCTCTCTGTCCTCCCTGTTCTCTCTGTCCTCCATTCTCTCTCTTCCTCCCTGCTCTCTCTGTCCCCCTGCTCTCTCTGTCCTCCCTTCTCTCTCATGTCCCCCTGTTCTCTCTGTCCTCCCTGCTCTCTCTGTCCTCCTCTCTCTCTGTCCTCCCTTCTCTCTCTGTCCTCCCTGTTCTCTCTGTCCTCCTGTTCCTCTGTCCTCCCTGCTCTCTCTGTCCCCCTGCTCTCCCTGTCCTCCCTGCTCTCTCTGTCCTCCCTGCTCTCTCTGTCCTCCCTGCTCTCCTCTGTCCTATCTGTTCTCTCTGATCCTCTCTGCTCTCCCTGTCCTCCCTGCTCTCCCTGTCCTCCCTTCTCTCCCTGTTCCTCCCTGCTCTCTCTGTCCTCCCTCCCTCTCTGTCCTCCCTGCTCTCTCTGTCCTCCCTGTTCTACTCTCAGTCTGTCTGCTCTCCCTGTCCTCCCTGCGCTCCCTGCCCTCCCTGCTCTCTCTGTCCTCCTGCTCTCTCTTTCCTCCTACTCTCCCTGTCCTCCCTGCTCTCTCTGTCCTCCCTGCTCTCTCTGTCCTCCTTGCGCTCTCTGTCCTCCCTGCTCTCTCTGTCCTCCCTGCTCTCTCTGTCCTCTCTGCTCTCTCTGTCCTCCTTGCCTCTCTGTCCTCCCTGATCTCTCTGTCCTCCCTGCTCTCCCTGTCCTCCCTGCTCTCTCTGTCCTCCCTGCTCTCTCTGTCCTCTCTGTTCTCACTGTTTCTCCTTGCCCCTCTCTGTCCTCCCTGCTCTCTCTGTCCTCCCTGCTTTCTCTGTCCTCCCTGCCTCTCTCTGTCCTCCCTGCTCTCTCTGTCCTCCTTGCTCTCTCTGTCCTCCCTGCTCTCTCTGTCCTCCCTGCTTTTTCTGTCCTCCCTGCTACTCCCTGTCCTCCCTGTCTCCCTGTCCTCCCTGCTCTCTCTGTCCTCCCTGCTCTCTCTGTCCATCCCTGCTCTCCCTGTCCTCCCTTGCTCTCTCTGTCCTCCCTGCTCTCTCTGTCTTCCCTGCTCTCTCTGTCCTCCCTGCTCTCTCTGTCCTCCCTGCTCTCTCTGTCCTACCTGCTCTCCCTGTCCTCCCTGCTCTCTCTGTCCTCCCTGCCTCTCTCTGTCTTCCCTGCTCTCTCTGTCCTCCCTGCTCTCTCTGTCCTCCCTGCTCTCTCTGTCCTCCCTGCTCTCCCTGTCCCTCCTGCTCTCTCTGTCCTCCCTGCTTTCTCTGTCCTCCCTGCTCTCTCTGTCCTCCCTGCCTACTCTGTCCTCCTTGCTCTCTCTGTCCTCCTGCTCTCTCTGTCCTCCCTGCTTTCTTTGTCCTCCCTGCTCTCTCTGTCCTCCCTGCTCTCTCTGTCCTCCTTGCTCTCTCTGTCCTCCCTGCTCTCTCTGTCCTCCCTGCTTTCTCTGTCCTCCCTGCTCTCCCTGTCCTCCCTGCTCTCCCTGTCCTCCCTGCTCTCTCTGTCCTCCCTGCTCTCTCTGTCCTCCCTGCTCTCCCTGTCCTCCCTGCTCTCTCTGTCCTCCCTGCTACTCTCTGTCTTCCCTGCTTTCTCTGTGTTCCCTGCTCTCCCTGTCCTCCCTGCTCTCTCTGTCCTCCCTGCTCTCTCTGTCCTCCCTGCTCTCCCTGTCCTCCCTGCTCTCTCTGTCCTCCCTGCTCTCTCTGTCTTCCCTGCTTTCTCTGTGTTCCCTGCTCTCTCTGTCCTCCCTGCTCTCTCTGTCCCTCCCTGATGTCCTTAAACCTCCTGACCTCTGTGTTCTTCCTTTTTATCTTTTGCGTCCTCCACCTTTTAAGGTAAACATATATTTTTAACCTCCCCACCTCCAACCTTTCTTCTCCTCCTCCTCTTCCTCCTCCTCCTCCGCCTCCTCCTCCTCCTCCTCCTTCTCCTCCTCCTCCTCTTCCTCCTCCTCCTCTTCCTTCTCCTCCTCCTCCTCCTCCTCCTTCTCCTCCTCCTCCTCTTCCTCCTCCTCCTCGACCGAAGGCAGACAGAAAAATTCGTGACTTGCGAGTATCAGCTCCGAGTATTTTCTTCCTCTCAGAGTGAAAAACTTTAGACCAAGTTCCGGAGTTGGGTCCAGGTGACGTGGTGACAGGTGACGTGATGACAGGTGAAGTGATGATAGGTGACGTTATGACAAGTGAAGTGATGACAGGTGACGTGATGACAGGTGACGTAATGACAGGTGACGTGATGACAGGTGACGTGATGACAGGTGACGTCGTGACAAGTGAAGTGATGACAGGTGACGTGATGACAGGTGACGTGATGACAGGTGACGTGATGACAGGTGACGTGGTGACAGGTGACGTGGTGACAGGTGACGTGATGGCAGGTGACGTGGTGACAGGTGACGTGATGACAGGTGATGTGGTGACAGGTGACGTGATGACAGGTGACGTGATGACAGGTGACGTGATGACAGGTGACGTGGTGACAGGTGACGTCATGACAGTTGACGTCATGACAGGTGACATGATGACAGGTGACATGATGACAGGTGACATGATGATAGGTGATGTAACGACAGGTGACGTGATGACATTGAGTCACTTGTACTAATCTGCCATGTGACACCTTCCCTCTCCTACTGCCACCTAGAAACCACCTACCCTTTCCCACTGCCACCTAGAAGCCACCTTCCGTCTCCCATTGCCATCTAGAAACCACCATCTCTCTCCTACTGCCACCTAGAAACCACTTCCTTTTCCAACTGCCACCTAGAAAACACCTTCCCTCTCCCACTGCTACCTAGAAACCACCTTCCGTCTCCCATTGCACCTAGAAACCACCTTCCCCTCACCTACTGCCAACCTAGAAACACCTTCCCTCTCTCATTGCCACTTAGAAACCCCCTTCCCCCTCCCACTGCCACCTAGAAACCACCTTCCGTCTCCCATTGCCACCTAGAAACCACCTTCCCTCACCTACTGCCACCTAGAAACCACTTTCCCTCTCTCATTGCCACTTAGAAACCACCTTCCCCCTCCCAATGGCACCTAGAAACCATTATCCCCGTCCATTACCATCAACCCACGATCCACTTTAAATAAGCGGCCATCTAGTACTTTAGTGCTTAACGACCTAGGAACGTTTGTGTCTAATTTACTGGTCCATGGACCCCCACTACCACTCAGGTAGATAAAGGCCACGGTGAAAGTTTTGAGTAATTCCGTCGAATACAGAGATTATTTTAATACTAGAGACAGTGGTAGACGTGGCGAGGTTATATTGAGGTGTTTGGTCTATCAGTCTGGATAGAAGGTGTTCAGTCCATCAGCCATGATAGAAGGTGCTCGGTCCCTCAGCCATGATAAAATTTCAATCCGTCAGTCTTGATAGAAAGTGTTCAGTCTCCCAGCCTTTACAGAAGGTGTTCAGTCCTTCAGTCTTCGAAGGAGTCACTAAGCTGGTCAACATTTAATGGAGACTTGTTATGTGATATTTACCAGACACAACACCAGCAGCAACACAGGAGCTTCTGCAAGAAGCTCACTCCAGGTCTCCTCACCTGCCACAACACCAGCAGCAACACAGGAGCTACCAAACCATACCACGGGCGGGATTTGAACCCGCGGTCAGAGAGTCTCAAAACTCCAGACCGTCGCGTTAGCCACAGAGTTGAGACTCTCTGACCGCGGGTTCAAATCCCGCCCATGATATGGTTTGTTTGCAATCGTGTCATTACGATTTCGTGAGCCATCGAGACAGGAGCTACTGCACGAAGCTCCTCCAGGTCTCCTCACCTGCCACAACATCAGCAGTAACACAGGAGCTACTGCAAGAAGCTCCTCCAGGTCTCCTCACCTGCCATAACATCAGCAGTAACACAGAAGCTACTGCAAGAAGCTCCTCCAGGTCTCCTCACCTGCCACAACATCAGCAGTAACACAGGAGCTCCTGCAAGAAGCTCCTCCAGGTCTCTTCACCTGCCACAACATCTGCAGTAACACAGAAGCTACTGCACGAAGCTCCTCCAGGTCTCCTCACCTGCCACAACATCTGCAGTAACACAGAAGCTACTGCACGAAGCTCCTCCAGGTCTCCTCACCTGCCACAACATCTGCAGTAACACAGAAGCTACTGCAAGAAGCTCCTCCAGGTCTCCTCACCTGCCACAACATCAGCAGTAACACAGGAGCTACTGCAAGAAGCTCCTCCAGGTCTCCTCACCTGCTACAACATCAGCAGTAACACAGAAGCTACTGCAAGAAGCTCCTCCAGGTCTCCTCACCTGCCACAACATCAGCAGTAACACAGAAGCTACTGCAAGAAGCTCCTCCAGGTCTCCTCACCTGCCACAACATCAGCAGTAACACAGGAGCTCCTGCAAGAAGCTCCTCCAGGTCTCTTCACCTGCCACAACATCTGCAGTAACACAGAAGCTACTGCACGAAGCTCCTCCAGGTCTCCTCACCTGCCACAACATCAGCAGTAACACAGAAGCTACTGCAAGAAGCTCCTCCAGGTCTCCTCACCTGCCACAACATCAGCAGTAACACAGGAGCTCCTGCAAGAAGCTCCTCCAGGTCTCTTCACCTGCCACAACATCTGCAGTAACACAGAAGCTACTGCACGAAGCTCCTCCAGGTCTCCTCACCTGCCACAACATCAGCAGTAACACAGAAGCTACTGCAAGAAGCTCCTCCAGGTCTCCTCACCTGCCACAACATCAGCAGTAACACAGGAGCTACTGCAAGAAGCTCCTCCAGGTCTCCTCACCTGCCACAACATCAGCAGTAACACAGAAGCTACTGCAAGAAGCTCCTCCAGGTCTCCTCACCTGCCACAACATCAGCAGTAACACAGAAGCTACTGCAAGAAGCTCCTCCAGGTCTCCTCACCTGCCACAACATCAGCAGTAACACAGGAGCTACTGCAAGAACCTTCTCCAGGTCTCCTCACCTGCCACAACATCAGCAGTAACACAGAAGCTACTGCAAGAAGCTCCTCCAGGTCTCCTCACCTGCCACAACATCAGCAGTAACACAGAAGCTACTGCAAGAAGCTCCTCCAGGTCTCCTCACCTGCCACAACATCAGCAGTAACACAGAAGCTGCTGCAAGAAGCTCCTCCAGGTCTCCTCACCTGCCACAACATCAGCAGTAACACAGAAGCTACTGCAAGAAGCTCCTCCAGGTCTCCTCACCTGCCACAACATCAGCAGTAACACAGGAGCTACTGCAAGAACCTTCTCCAGGTCTCCTCACCTGCCACAACATCAGCAGTAACACAGAAGCTACTGCAAGAAGCTCCTCCAGGTCTCCTCACCTGCCACAACATCAGCAGTAACACAGAAGCTGCTGCAAGAAGCTCCTCCAGGTCTCCTCACCTGCCACAACATCAGCAGTGACACAGAAGCTACTGCAAGAAGCTCCTCCAGGTCTCCTCACCTGCCACAACATCAGCAGTAACACAGGAGCTACTGCAAGAACCTTCTCCAGGTCTCCTCACCTGCCACAACATCAGCAGTAACACAGAAGCTACTGCAAAAAGCTCCTCCAGGTCTCCTCACCTGCCACAACATCAGCAGTAACACAGAAGCTGCTGCAAGAAGCTCCTCCAGGTCTCCTCACCTGCCACAACATCAGCAGTAACACAGAAGCTACTGCAAGAAGCTCCTCCAGGTCTCCTCACCTGCCACAACATCAGCAGTAACACAGGAGCTACTGCAAGAACCTTCTCCAGGTCTCCTCACCTGCCACAACTTCAGCAGTAACACAGAAGCTACTGCAAGAAGCTCCTCCAGGTCTCCTCACCTGCCACAACATCAGCAGTAACACAGAAGCTGCTGCAAGAAGCTCCTCCAGGTCTCCTCACCTGCCACAACATCAGCAGTAACACAGAAGCTACTGCAAGAAGCTCCTCGAGGTCTCCTCACCTGCCACAACATCAGCAGTAACACAGGAGCTACTGCAAGAACCTTCTCCAGGTCTCCTCACCTGCCACAACATCAGCAGTAACACAGAAGCTGCTGCAAGAAGCTCCTCCAGGTCTCCTCACCTGCCACAACATCAGCAGTAACACAGAAGCTACTGCAAGAAGCTCCTCCAGGTCTCCTCACCTGCCACAACATCAGAAGTAACACAGGAGCTACTGCAAGAACCTTCTCCAGGTCTCCTAACCTGCCACAAAATCAGCAGTAACACAGGAGCTACTGCAAGAAGCTCCTCCAGGTCTCCTCACCTGCCACAACATCAGCAGTAACACAGAAGCTACTGCAAGAAGCTCCTCCAGGTCTCCTCACCTGCCACAACATCAGCAGTAACACAGGAGCTACTGCAAGAACCTTCTCCAGGTCTCCTCACCTGCCACAACATCAGCAGTAACACAGAAGCTGCTGCAAGAAGCTCCTCCAGGTCTCCTCACCTGCCACAAAATCAGCAGTAACACAGGAGCTACTGCAAGAAGCTCCTCCAGGTCTCCTCACCTGCCACAACATCAGCAGTAACACAGAAGCTACTGCAAGAAGCTCCTCCAGGTCTCCTCACCTGCCACAACATCAGCAGTAACACAGAAGCTGCTGCAAGAAGCTCCTCCAGGTCTCCTCACCTGCCACAACATCAGCAGTAACACAGAAGCTACTGCAAGAAGCTCCTCCAGGTCTCCTCACCTGCCACAACATCAGCAGTAACACAGGAGCTACTGCAAGAACCTTCTCCAGGTCTCCTCACCTGCCACAACATCAGCAGTAACACAGAAGCTACTGCAAGAAGCTCCTCCAGGTCTCCTCACCTGCCACAACATCAGCAGTAACACAGAAGCTGCTGCAAGAAGCTCCTCCAGGTCTCCTCACCTGCCACAACATCAGCAGTAACACAGAAGCTACTGCAAGAAGCTCCTCCAGGTCTCCTCACCTGCCACAACATCAGCAGTAACACAGAAGCTGCTACAAGAAGCTCCTCCAGGTCTCCTCACCTGCCACAACATCAGCAGTAACACAGAAGCTACTGCAAGAAGCTCCTCCAGGTCTCCTCACCTGCCACAACATCAGCAGTAACACAGGAGCTACTGCAAGAACCTTCTCCAGGTCTCCTCACCTGCCACAACATCAGCAGTAACACAGAAGCTACTGCAAGAAGCTCCTCCAGGTCTCCTCACCTGCCACAACATCAGCAGTAACACAGAAGCTGCTGCAAGAAGCTCCTCCAGGTCTCCTCACCTGCCACAACATCAGCAGTAACACAGAAGCTACTGCAAGAAGCTCCTCCAGGTCTCCTCACCTGCCACAACATCAGCAGTAACACAGGAGCTACTGCAAGAACCTTCTCCAGGTCTCCTCACCTCCACAACATCAGCACTAACACAGAAGCTACTGCAAGAAGCTCCTCCAGGTCTCCTCACCTGCCACAACATCAGCAGTAACACAGAAGCTGCTGCAAGAAGCTCTTCCAGGTCTCCTCACCTGCCACAACATCAGCAGTAACACAGAAGCTACTGCAAGAAGCTCCTCCAGGTCTCCTCACCTGCCACAACATCAGCAGTAACACAGGAGCTACTGCAAGAAACCTTCTCCAGGTCTCCTCACCTGCCACAACATCAGCAGTAACACAGAAGCTACTGCAAGAAGCTCCTCCAGGTCTCCTCACCTGCCACAACATCAGCAGTAACACAGGAGCTACTGCAAGAAGCTCCTCCAGGTCTCCTCACCTGCCACAACATCAGCAGTAACACAGGAGCTACTGCAAGAAGCTCCTCCAGGTCTCCTCACCTGCCACAACATCAGCAGTAACACAGAAGCTACTGCAAGAAGCTCCTCCAGGTCTCCTCACCTGCCACAACATCAGCAGTAACACAGGAGCTACTGCAAGAAGCTCCTCCAGGTCTCCTCACCTGCCACAACATCAGCAGTAACACAGGAGCTACTGCAAGAAGCTCCTCCAGGTCTCCTCACCTGCCACAACATCAGCAGTAACACAGGAGCTCCTGCAAGAAGCTCCTCCAGGTCTCTTCACCTGCCACAACATCTGCAGTAACACAGGAGCTACTGCAAGAAGCTCCTCCAGGTCTCCTCACCTGCCACAACATCAGCAGTAACACAGAAGCTACTGCAAGAAGCTCCTCCAGGTCTCCTCACCTGCCACAACATCAGCAGTAACACAGAAGCTACTGCAAGAAGCTCCTCCAGGTCTCCTCACCTGCCACAACATCAACAGCAACACAGAAGCTACTGCAAGAAGCTCCTCCAGGTCTCCTCACTCACTAAATTCAATTTCCTAAAGTTTAAAAGAAAAATGTTGATAGAAAGCTTTTATCTTTTACATGTGTGTCTTGGCTTACCTTGGTCAGTCGTACCACCACGACGGGTCGTTAATGAGTCTTATCCATCAGATTTTTTCCATATTAATTACTGTCGTGCGTGTAGGTGCGTGTGTGAGTGTGTGTGTGTGTGTGTGTATGTGTGTGTGTGTGTGTGTGTGTGTGTGTGTGTGTGTGTGTATGTGTGTGTGTGTGTGTGTGTGTGTGTGTGTGTGTGTGTGTGTGTGTGTGTGTGTGTGTGTGTGTGTGTGTGCGTGTGTGAGTGTGTGTGTGTGTGTGTGTGTGTGTGTGTGTGTGTGTGTGTGTGTGTGTGTGTTGTGTGTGTGTGTGTATGTGTGTGTGTGTGTGTGTGTGTGTGTGTGTGTGTGTGTGTGTGTGTGTGTGTGTCTGTGTCTGTGTGTGTGTATGTGTGTGTACTCAACTAATTATACTCATCTAATTGTGGTTGCAGGGGTCGAGACTCAGCTCCTGGCCCCGCCTCTTCATTGAGTGCTACTAGGAATTCTCTCTCCCTGCTCCATGAGCTTTATCGTACCTCATCTTAAAGCTATGTATGGTAATAGATACAGACTTTGCAAAAGCCTTCGACAAGTGTGACCATGGCGTAATAGCGCACAAAATGCGTGCTAAAGGAATAACAGGAAAAGTCGGTCGATGGAACTATAATTTCCTCACTAACAGAACACAGAGAGTAGTCGTCAACAGAGTCAAGTCCGAGGCAGCTACGGTGAAAAGCTCTGTTCCACAAGGCACAGTACTCGCTCTCATCTTGTTCCTCATCCTCATGTCCGACATAGACAAGGATGTCAGCCACAGCACCGTGTCTTCCTTTGCAGATGACACCCGAATCTGCATGACAGTGTCTTCCATTGCAGACACTGCAAGGCTCCAGGCGGACATCAACCAAATCTTTTAGTGGGCTGCAGAAAACAATATGAAGTTCAACAATGAGAAATTTCAATTACTCAGATCTGGTAAACACGAGGAAATTAAATCTTAATCAGAGTACAAAACAAATTCTGGCCACAAAATAGAGCGAAACACCAACATCAAAGTCCTGGGAGTGATCATGTCGGAGGATCTCACCTTCAAAGACCATAACATTGTATCAATCGCATCTGCTAGAAAAATGACAGGATGGATAATGAGATCCTTCAAAACTAGGGATGCCAAACCCATGATGACACTCTTCAGGTCACTTGTTCTATCTAGGCTGGAATATTGCTGCACACTAACAGCACCTTTCAAGGCAGGTGAAATTGCTGACCTAGAAAATGTACAGAGAACCTTCCCGGCGCGCATAACGGAGATAAAACACCTCAATTACTGGGAGCGCTTGAGGTTCCTGAACCTGTATTCCCTGGAACGCAGGCGGGAGAGATACATGATTATATACACCTGGAAAATCCTAGAGGGACTAGTACCGAACTTGCACACGAAAATCACTCACTACGAAAGCAAAAGACTTGGCAGACGATGCAACATCCCCCCAATGAAAAGCAGGGGTGTCACTAGCAAGTTAAGAGACCATACAATAAGTGTCAGGGGCCCGAGACTGTTCAACTGCCTCCCAGCATACATAAGGGGGATTACCAACAGACCCCTGGCAGTCTTCAAGCTGGCACTGGACAAACACCTAAAGTCGGTTCCTGACCAGCCGGGCTGTGGCTCGTACGTTGGTTTGCGTGCATCCAGCAGTAGCAGCCTGGTTGATCAGGCTCTGATCCACCAGGAGGCCTGGTCACAGACCGGGCCGCGGGGGCGTTGACCCCCGGAACTCTCTCCAGGAAAACTCCAGGTAAACTACCTCACTTGCTAAGCTATTCCACTTCCTGACAACTCTATGACTGAAGAAATACTTCCTAACATTCTTTTGACTCATCTGGCTCTTCAACTTCCAGTTGTGATCCCTTGTTTCTGTGTTCCTTCTCTTTAACATCCTGTCTCTGTCCACTTTGTCTAGTCCACGCAGTATTTTGTATGTCGTTATCATGTCTCCCCTAACCCTCCTGTCCTTCAGTGTCGTTAGGCCGATTTCCCTTAACCTTTCTTCGTAGGACATTCCCCTTAGCTCTGGAACTAGCCTTGCCGCAAACCTTTGCACTTTCTCTAATTTCTTGACGTGCTTGATCGACTGTGGGTTCCAAACAGGTGCTGCATACTCCAGTATGTGCGTGACGTACACGGTGTACAGTGTCTTGAACGATTCCTTACTAAGGTATCGGAACACAATTCTCAGGTTTGCCAGGCGCCCATGTGCTCCAACAGTTATCTGGTTGATGTGTGCTTCCAGAGACGTGCTCGGTGTTATACTTACCCCAAGATCTTTCTTCTTGAGCTAGGTTTGCAGTCTTTAGCCACCTAGCCTATACTCTGTCTGCGGTCTTCTTTGCCCTTCCCCGATCTTCATGACTTTGCATTTAGCGGGGTTAAATTCGAGAAGCCAGTTGCTGGATCAGGTGTCTAACCTGTCCAGGTCTCTTTGAAGTCCTGCCTGATCCTCATCTGATTTAATTCTCCTCATTAACTTCACACATCATCTGCGAACAAGGACACTTCTGAGTCTAACCCTTCCATCATGTCATTCACATATACAAGAAATAGCACTGGTCCTAGGATCGACCCCTGTGGGACCCCGCTCGTCACAGGCGGCCACTGTGATACCTCATCACGTACCGCGGCTCGTTGCTGCCTCCCTGTCAGGTATTCTCTGATCCATTGCAGTGTAATTCCTGTTATACGCTCCTGATCCTCCAGCTTCTGCACAAATCTCTTGTGAGGAACTATGTCGAAGGCCTTCTTGCATTCCAAGAAAATGCAATCAACCCACCCTTCTCTCTCGTGTTTTACTTCTGTTACTTTAACATAAAACTCCAGTAGGTTTGTGACACAGGATTTGCCTTCCATAAATTCTTGCTGGTTGGCGTTTATACTCTTGTTCCGTTCCAGGTGCTCCAGGTGTGTGTGTGTGTGTGTGTGTGTGTGTGTGTGTGTGTGTGTGTGTGTGTGTGTGTGTGTGTGTGTGTGTGTGTGTGTGTGTGTATATACTTACCTAATTGTACTCACCTAATTGTGGTTGCAGGGGTCGAAATTCAGCTCCTGGCCCCGCCTCTTCACTGAGTGCTATTAGGTTTTGGTGTGTGTAGAATTGGTGGGTGCGGCGTGCGCTTTGCCGTATATGTGTGTTCACCTTTTTTTCTCACTTTTTTGGTTCAGGGCCCGTTTCCCATAGTTTTCCGGGCCCCCGCTTCTTCACTGTTTGTATTGGGCCCTCTCTCTCCCGCTCCATGAGCTTTATCATACCTCGTCTTAAAATTTTTACTATGTATGGCTTCCCGCCTCCACTACGGCACTTTCTAGGCTTGCCCTTCCTGCAACTCTATGACTAAAAAATACTTTCTAAATCCCTTTGATCATCTGATTTCTTCAAACCTTCAATTGTGACCTCTTGTTTCTTTTGTCCCTCTGGAACACCCTGTTTTTGCCCCCATTCAATTCCTCGCAGTATTTATAGTTGTATTATGTCTCCGCTGACCTTCCTGCTCCCCCAGTTGTCGACCCAATTTCCCTTAACCTTTATTCGTAGGACATTCCCCTTAGCTTTGGAACATCTTGCTGCAATTTTTGGCACTTTCTTAATTTCTTGACGTGCTTGACCAGGTGTGATTCCAACCTGGGTATATACTTCCCAAAAGGTCTGACGTATATGGTGTACGAGTCTTGAAAAATTCCCTTATTTGGGGTATCGAATGCTATTTTTGGTTTGCCAGACCCCAAATACGCTGCAGCAGTTTTTCGCTGTTGCCCCTCAAAAAATTTATGTTTCGGAATTATACTCACCCAAATATTTTTCCTTGAGTGAGGTTACGTCTTTGGCCACCTAGATATACTCTGTCGTGCGGTTTCTTTGCCTTTTCCCGATCTTCGGACTTTGCATTTGGCAGGGTTAAATTCGGGTGCCAGTGCTGGACAAAGCTTGTAGCCTGTCCAGTCGCTTTGTATTGTTCTGACTTGATCTCGAGCCGATTTAATTTACTCATATTTACTCACTATCTGCAAACAGGGGACACTTCTGAGTCTATCCTTCCGTCGTGCATTCCATACTACAAAAAAGCACAGGTCTTAGGACTGACCTTTTGGCCCCGCTCGTCACAGCGGCCCACTCTTGATACTCTTCCGTTCCATGACTCTGTGGTTTGCCTCATTGTCAGCTATTGTTTTGTCCATTCAGGGCTCCTGTTATATGGGCCTGATCCCCTAGATTTTGCATTAAACCTACTTGTGAGGTGTGTCGAACCAACCTTATCTGCAGTCCGTAAATGCAGTCTATGCACTCTTTGACTTCTGTTATGTTCTTTTGTGCTACCAGGTTGTCCAAGGTGTATAAACTCCAATAGGTTTGTGGCACGTATTGTTACGTCCCTTGACAATCTTAGTGAGATGGCTGCACTTAATTTTTTGGTGCTGCACTTAATGACCTGTGTGCTGCCACTAATGTGGTCTGCCAACTTATTGGTGCTGCATTCCAGTGTGGGTTCCTCAGTTTGTGCCCTGTACTTCAGTTTGGTCGTGCTGCCACTTCATGTGGTGCTGCCACTTAATGTGGTTGCTGCCACCTAGCTGTGGTGTGCACTTGTGTGTGCTGCACTCAGTGTGTTTTCTCACTCATTTTGCTACCACCAGGTGACACTTTGGTGCTATCCACTCAGTGTGTTGCATTGCACATTTCAGTGGGTGCTGGTACTCAGTTGTGCTGACACCCTCGTGTAGGCGCCTCAGCTGCACTCGTCGGTTCCTGACTCAGTGTGGTGCTCCATCAGTGTGGTCTGCACCCATTTAGTGCTACTCCTGTGTTTGGGCCTGCCCCAGTTTTGATTAACCTCTTGTGTGGTGCTGACTCAGTGTGGTCTGCAACCAGTGTGTGCTACACCAGTGTGGCTTGCTGCCACTCAGTGGGTGTTATCGTTGGCTCCACTAGTGTGGTACTGCCCTTCAGTGGTGTTTGCCACTCAGTGTGGTGCTGCCACTCCAGTGTGTGCTGCCACTCATGTGGTGCTGCCACTCAGTGTGGTGTTTGGCCACTCAGTGTGGTGCTGCCACTCAGTGTGGGGGCTTTGGTAATCAGTGTGGTGCTGCCACCTGTGGTGTGCCACTCAGTGTGGTGCTGGTACTCAGTGTGGTGCTGCCACTCAGTGTGGTGCTGCCACTCAGTGTGGTGCTGCCACTCAGTGTGGTGCTGCCACTCAGTGTGGTGCTGGCACTCAGTGTGGTGCTGCCACTCAGTGTGGTGCTGCCACTCAGTGTGGTGCTGGCACTTCAGTGGTGCTGCCACTCAGTGTGGTGCTGCCACTCAGTGCGGTGCTGCCACTCAGTGTGGTGCTGCCACTCAGTGTGGTGCTGCCACTCAGTGTGGTGCTGCCACTCAGTGTGGTGCTGCCACTCAGTGTGGTGTTGGTACTCAGTGTGGTGCTGCCACTCAGTGTGGTGTTGGTACTCAGTGTGGTGCTGCCACTCAGTGTGGTGCTGCCACTCAGTGTGGTGCTGCCACTCAGTGTGGTTCTGCCACTCAGTGTGGTGCTGCCACTCAGTGTGGTGCTGCCACTCAGTGTGGTGCTGCCACTCAGTGTGGTGCTGCCACTCAGTGCGGTGCTGCCACTCAGTGTGGTGCTGCCACTCAGTGTGGTGCTGCCACTCAGTGTGGTGCTGACACTCAGTGTGGTGCTGCCACTCAGTGTGGTGCTGCCACATCAGTGTGGCTTGCCACTCAGTGTGTGGTTTGCCAATCAGTGTGGTGCTGCACCTCAGTGTGGTGCTGCCAATCAGTTTTGGTGCTGCCACTCAGTGTGGTGCTGCCACTCAGTTGGTGCTCCCTTGCCACTGCAGATCGGTGGCTGCCACTCAGTGTGGTGCTGCCACTCAGTGTGGTGCTCCCAAACTCAGTGTGGATGCTGCCACTCAGTGCGGTGCTGCCACTCAGTGTGTGCTGGCCCAATAGTGTGGTGCTGCCACTCAGTGCGGTGCTGCCACTCAGTGTGGTGCTGCCACTCAGTGTGGTGCTGCCACTCAGTGTGGTGCTGCCACTCAGTGTGGTGCTGCCACTCAGTGTGGTGCTGCCACTCAGTGTGGTGCTGCCACTCAGTGTGGTGCTGCCACTCAGTGCGGTGCTGCACTCAGTGGGGTTTGCTGCCACTCATGTGGTGCTGCCACTAGTGTGGTGCTGCCACTCAGTGTGGTGCGGGCACTCAGTGTGGTGCTGCCCACTCAGTGCGGTGTGCCACTCAGGTGGTGCTGCCACTCAGTGTGGTGTGGCCACTCTAGTGTGGTGCTGCCACTCAGTGTGTGCTGCCCACTCAGTGTGGTGCTGCCACTCATTTGCGGTGCTGCCACTCAGTTGCGGCCCTGAGGGGCTGCCACTCAGTGTGGTTGTTGCCACTCAGTGTGGTGCTGCCACTCAGTGTGGTGCTGCCTACTCAGTGTGGGTTGCTGCCATCAGTGTGGTTCTGCCACTGTGGCTGCCTCAGTGTGGTGCTGCCACTCAGTGTGGTGCTGCCCACTCAGTGTGGTTCGCTGCCACTCAGTGTGGTGCTGCCACTCAGTGTGGTGCTGCCACTCAGTGTGGTGCTGCCACTCAGTGTGGTGCTGCCACTCAGTGTGGTTCTGCCACTCAGTGCGGTGCTGACACATCAGTGTGGTTTGCTGTCACTCATGTGGTGCTGCACTCATTTGTGGTGCTGCCACTCAGTGTGGTTCTGCCACTCAGTGTGGTGCTGCCACTCAGTGTGGTGCTGCCACTCAGTGTGGTGCTGCCACTCAGTGCGGTGCTGCCACTCAGTGTGGTGCTGCCACTCAGTGTGGTGCTGCCACTCAGTGTGGTGCTGCCACTCAGTGTGGTGCTGCCACTCAGTGTGGTGCTGCCACTCAGTGTGGTCTGCCACTCTGTGGTTCTCCACTTTTCTATAATGGTGCTGCCACTCAGTTTGGTTCTGACTCAGTGTGGGCTGCACTTAGTGTAGTGCTGCACTCAGTGGGTTGCTGCACTCTGTGGTCTGCCACTCTGTGGTTGCTCCTCTCATGTGGTCTGCCACTCTTTCTTGCTCACTCAGTGTGGTCTACTCTCATTGTGGTGCTGCACTCATTGGTGCTGCCTCAGTGTGGTGCTGCCACTCAGTGTGGTGCTGCCACTCAGTGTGGTGCTGCCACTCAGTGTGGTGCTGCCATTCTGGTCCATCACAAATATTTCTAATAAATTCTTGGCATTGTGTGTCGTATTTTTGGAGTAACTTAATTAATAGCGGTATTGAGGGATTTATCATCTCTCTCTCTCTCTCTCTCTCTCTCTCTCTCTCGTTCTCAAAGTAAATTTATTCCTACGTAGGAATAAATTTACTTTGAGAACGATGACGCTTTTGAGTAGGATGACTCCCTAGTCATGGTGGGCATCATCCTTTAACCAAGAGACATCAACCGTTGAATACTGACGCTGTTCACACGAGTCATACTCCAATGATTTCAGTAAAAAAATACATCATTTTAAAAATAATGTTGGCGAATTGGCACCTTTATATTCCCATAATCACTCGAACTTTCTTTAAATAAGGATAATCAGGTGTTGAGAGTTTGAAACCGACTGGAAGTCTTTCTTAAATCGAACCAAAAACTGACGAAAATGGCACCTGTCCCACCCAATAGTTGGAAGACCCTTCCTCTAGTCTTGGTTCATCAGAGTTGAGAATTTGAAGGCGATCGGACCAGACGTTCTGATGTTATATAAGAAAATCTTTGACGGATGTGAAAACAATAGGATAAGCACTGTAGATTACCTTGTTGTGGGATTATTAATGACCACTTGACGTAGAAACCTGTGCCATACGTGTCCACAACTTATAAATGGAACACGTAACAAGAAATCTAATGATTTTCAAATACTGACATTGTTGGTACTAGTTTGTTTAGCATGTTGAAGAGCTTGTAGGGTCGTCCTGTGGTCGTCATAGGGTCGTTCTATGGTCGTCGTAAGAACATCGTAGGGTCGTCCTATAGTCTTCGTAGGATCGTCGTAAGGACGTCGTAGCGTCGTCGTAAGGACGTCGTAGCGTCGTCGTAAGGACGTCGTACTATGGTCGTCGTTGGGTCGTACTATGGTCGTCGTAGGGTCGTCCTATGGTCGTCAGGGAAATCAATTTGAAGCCGAAAAAATAGGCTTGAAACTGTCGAGAACGTGTACACTAATTACCTGAGTTGGGGAGACTGATGGTGTGTTGTTGTTAAAGATGGAGTGCTGGTGGAGATGATGGTGGAGATGGTGGTGGTGATGATGGTGGAGATGGTGGTGAAGTGTTGGTGGTGATGGTGGTGGAGATGGTGATGGTGGAGATTGTGGTGGTGGAGTGATGGAGGTGGAGATGTGGTGGTGATGATGGTGGTGGAGATGGTGGTGGATGGTGGTGGTGGGTGTGGTGGGGACGGTGGTGGTGTGATGGTGTGGAGATGGTGGTAGTGGAGATGATGGTGGAGATAGTGGTGGTGGAGATGACGGTGGAGATGGTGGTGGTGGAGATAATGGTGGTGGAGATGGTGGTGAAGTGGGATGAGAGGTGGTGAAATGTTGGTGGTGATGGTGGTGGGTAGGTGGTGGGTGGAGATGAAGGCGTGGGAATGATATGGAGATGGTGATGGAGACGGTGTTGGAGTGTTGACGGTGATGGTGGTGGAGATGGTGGTGGTGGAGATGATATTGGTGGGAATGTGGTGGAGATGGTGATGGTGAAGATGATGGGTGGTGGAGATGGTGATGGAGACGGTGTTGGAGTGCTGAAGGTGATGGTGGTGGAGATGGTGGTGGTGGAGATGATGGTGGTGGAAATGATGGTGGAGATGGTGATGGTTGAAGATGATGGTGATGGAGATGATGATGGAGACGGTGGTGGAGTGTTGGTGGTGATAGTGGTGGAGATGGTGGTGCTGATGATGGTGGAGATGGTGGTGGAGATGGTGGTGGTGGAGATAGTGGTGGAGATGGTGATGGAGACGGTGGTGAAGTGGGTTGATGGTGTTAGTGGTGGAGATGGTGGAGGTGGAGATAATGGTGGCGGAGATGGTGGTGGAGATGGCGATGGAGACGGTGGTGGAGTGTTTGTGGTGATGGTGGTGGAGATGGTGGAGGTGGAGATGATGGTGGTGGAAATGATGGTGGAGGGGGGGGGATGGTGGTGGTGATGATGGTGGTGGAAATGATGGTGGAGATGGTGATGGAGACGGTGTTGGAGTGTTGATGTGATGGTGTGGAGATGGTGGTGGTGGAGATGGTGTGGTGGAGATGGTGGTAGTGGAGATGATGGTTGTGGAAATGGTGGAGATGGTGATGGTGAAGCTGATGGTGGTGGAGATGGTGATGAAGACGGCGGTGGGGTGTTGGTGGTGATGGTGGTGGAGATGGTGTGGTGGTGGTGGTGGTGATGGTGGTGGGTGATGGTGGTAGAGATGGTGGTGGTGGGTGATGGTGGTGGAGATGGTGAGGGAGAAGGTGATGATGGTGATTGAGATAGTGGTGGAGACGGTGGTGGATATGGTGATGATGGTGGTGGAGTGTAGGAGATGGTGACGAGGGTGGTGGAGACGGTGATGACGGTGATGGAGTGTTGGAGATGGTGGTGGAAATGGTGATGAAGGTGGTGGAGATGGCGATGGGGGTGGTGGAGATGGTGGTGGGTGATGGTTGAAACTGGTGGGTGATGGTGGTGATGGTGGGTGATGGTGATGGAGATGCTGGTGGGTGATGATGGTGGAGATGCTGGTGGGTGATGGTGGTAGAGATGCTGGTGGAGATGCTGGTGGGTGATGGTGGCGGAGATGCTAGTGGAGTGCTGGTGGTGAAGCTGGTGGGTGATGGTGGTGGAGATGCTGAAGGGTGCTGGTGGTGAAGCTGGTGGGTGATGGTGGTGGAGATGCTGAAGGGTGCTGGTGGTGAAGCTGGTGGGTGATGGTGGTGGAGATGCTGGTGGTGATGAAGCTGGGGGGGGGGGGAGATGGTGGTGTAGTGTGGCGACAACAAGAAGAGACTAGTTACTTCACCGTAAGTCAGTTACCTGACACAACAAACAGAAGTAGTCATCTTTCTTACCTTTAAATACATAACAACATCGCTCTCAGATATCCTCTGCCATTACAATATAATTTTCTCCTCGTTGAAGAGAAAACTCATAATTTTAACACAGGTTTCCTGCTATAAGTGCCCAAGATGACACCGTTTTTCCTTAACTAAAACTGTCATTTGCTTTTGCTTTATTCGTCAGGAAACAGGACAAGTGTTTCCTGACGCCGCTTTTAATCATATAAATACCCGTTACTATATATATATATATATATATATATATATATATATATATATATATATATATATATATATATATATAAACTGTCTTGTTCTGAGGACATGTACTTAACTCTTTCTGACCAAAGCCAGAAAAAAATTTCTACTCTAGGTAACATTATTCTCAGTCAGTGGTAGAGACCCTCCAGGAGTGAGAGAGAGAGGAAAGAGAGAGATTCCTTTGAAATTCCTTCTTTACAGTCATCAAGTATTGTGTCAACTGGAAACGAACTGGAGTCCGTCCGAGGCGTCACCACTTACCACACACACACACACACACACACACACACACACACACACACACACACACACACACACACACACACACACACACATACACACATACACACACACACACACACACACACACACACACACACACACACACATACACACATACACACACACACACACGCATGGGTCCGTGGCGTGCAGACGTGGGTAACAAGGCTCCGAGAACCTTAGCGTTGTAAGGCGTGCAATAACAGCCAGCAGTAATCAGTGGTAGTGAAACGTCAGTGAACAATACTACGAGTGATAATTAAAGTTATTAGTTAAAGAAAGTGAGAGGAAAGCTGAAATCATAATATTTCAAAGCGCAAACCGTTGGGGGTCTTAGGCGTTGTTGCCATATGGCAGCGGTAGGCCTGAAGAAGTGACGTCACGACAAGTTGTGTGCCATTATACATATAAAGTGAAGTGTATATAATGTGAAGTGTATACTATCATTAGTGAAGAGTGAAATCACGTGAGGAAGCGGGATGTATGAGAATATATGGTTAAAAACATCACGGGTGAAGGATCTCCAAAATAGGGATTTAAGGCCTACGTACGACGACTCCGCCATCAGCAGCTGGCAACTGTCACCGCATCATTGCAGCGCAAGTTTATTCGCCTCTTTGTGGTTTGCATGTTGACGGCCCTGGCTGGTCTTTCATACTGTTTGATACTGGTCACTCACTCCTGCAAGCTATTACCAGAATTAGAATAGAAATAGCATAGACATAGAGAATATAGTGTTGACGAGTGTGAGAAGGTAGGTGGGACAAGCTTTTAAGGGCAACATTGTAAGACGGTGCTAGAGTCAAGTCCCAGGAGGGTTGTGTCAGGTCACAAGAAGTTGCGGCCAGTCATTACACCGCATAAGACACTTTCACACACATACACACACACACACTCACACACACACACACATGCACACACACACACAGGCAGTTTTTACTCCCGGGTTTAGTTATAACGTAAGAATACTTAGGAAGCTAGGAAGTCCTCTCTCAATGTGAAAAAGGAAAATGATGATAACCACAACAGTTAATGGGTAAATCCAGAAAGGGCAATAAGTGGAGAGAGTAGCATAATTGGGAAAGATAAATGAGACAAAAATTTGTGCCTGAAACGAACGGATCTTTCAACCACACCACCTACCCCCCCTAACCCTCCCGCCCTCACACACAAGCCCACACACACAAGGGTAGACACTCTCTCTCTCTCTCACACACACACACACACACACACACACACCCCCCCCACACACACACACACACACATATACACACACACATACCACACACATACACACACACACACATACATAAACACATACACACACACACAAACACACACACACACACACATATACACACACACACCACACACACACACCACACACACACACCACACACACCACCACACACACACCACACACAACACACCACACACACAAACCACACACACACCACCACACACACACACCCCACACTTTACACACCCCACACACAACACACCACACACACACACACCACACACACACACCACACAAAACCACACAAAACAACCACACACACACCACCACACACACACACCACACACACACCCCACACACACACACACACACACACATACACACACACACAAAAAACCCCACACCCACACACACCCTCCACCACTTGACACAAACACTTGACACAAAAAACGTACCCCCCTCCCCAAACCCACCTCTCCCCCTTCCCTAACCACCTCACCTTAGCCACCTACCCCTCCCCCAAACCACCTAACCCTCCCAAACCGTCTAACCCCCCAACTACCTCCCTCCCTCTAATAACCATCCTCCTCCTCCCCCATAACCATCCATCCCCCTCTCCCTCAAACCATCTAACCCCTCCCCAACTACTCTACCCCTCCAATAACCAACCTCCCCCTCCCCACAACCATCCATCCCCTCTCCTCCCAAAACCCTCTATTCCCCTCCCCCTAACCCCCATCACCCCTTCTGTGGAGCAACGGGGGAACCTGAACCAGGTTGAGGACAAGGGGCTGCAAGGACGAATCTGGGAGGGAGGAATGGGAGGTAGAGCTCAAAAAAAGGGAGGAAGACTGGGGAAGGAGACTAGATGAGCTGGAAAGGAAGATGGAAGAGAGGTTAGTAGCAGAATGCAGAAGGTGGAAGCAACAGGCCCCAAACAGCAGAAATCAAGATAGAGAGATTAGAAGAGGAGCTGGACATCTGAAACAGCACAGACAAAGATATTTCAGAAGTAGCATCGGCAATGGCTACATCAAACACAAGACAACGGTCTGAAGGAAGCATGGAAACTAAACTGTATGCAGAGGTCCTGTCAAACCCACATGGGGCCAAAACAAAGGCAGGGAGCACACTAGGACAGAACGAGAGGTTGGAAGACATTGAAGGAACTAGGACATGCACAAAGGACCTTACCCGATACCTGTGGGGCCAGGAAACAGGTGAGCAGGAAGGACAACCAAGAAGCATAGGGGCCATAAACAGGGAAGGGACTGAAAAGGGAAAGGAACACTCAACGGGAAGGAACTAAAAAACATCAGAGGATGCAATGGGAGTCACAGTGGGAGGTGGAAAGGGGGAGATCTGTGTTTGTCCCATGGGCTAGACGAAGCTAAAGGGGAAACTTATGATGAAAGAAAGCAGGAGGAGAAAAAAGCGATTGAAGATATCATGAAGGTGATAGGCGAGGGGGACATGACCCAGGTGGCAAATTTATGGAGAATTGGGTGGTTCACAAAGAAAAGGAATCGGCCTCTCAAAGTAATTTTCAAGGCAGAATCAACCCGAACCATGGTCCTTTCAGGGAGAAAGCACAAACTGAGAGGCAAGCAGGAGTTCCGGAGTGTGTACCTCGATCGAGACAGAACACAGGACGAAAGGAAGGCAATGAAAGAGAGAGTTCAAAAACGAAAGGAGAAATGGGAGGAAATGAAAAAGGAGAGCAGAATAACCCAGGATCAAATGGAAGGACAAGCACACCCCCCAGAAACACCTGCAGAAGGACTCCAGCCACGACACCCCCAAGGTAATTGAACAATCCGAACCAACCATCACACACCAATCCCTCTGTTTCCACCCCCTGCACCACAGTTACAGTATTAGAACAGAAGTTGAAGGTTTGGTACACAAATGCAGATGGATTAACGAAGAAACATGAGGAATGGCAAGAAAGAATCAATGAGAAGTCCCCAGACATCATAGCAGTTACAGAAACAAAACTCACGGAGACAATAACAGATGCAATCTTCCCACCAGGATACCAGATCATGTGGAAAGATAGAAGGGGCAGGGGGGGAGGTGGGGTTGCTCTGCTCGTAAAAAACAGATGGAAATTCGGGGAAAATGGAAGGTATAGATGAGACGGGAGAAAGAGACTACATAGCAGGTACACTTCAGTCTGGGGAACACAAAGTGGTCATTGCAGTGATGTATAATCCACCACAGAACTGCAGGAGGCCAAGAGAGGAATATGAAGAGAGCAACAGAGCAATGGTAGACACACTTGCTGAGGTGCCAAGAAGAGCTCACTCCAGCAGAGCAAAGTTGCTGGTTATGGGGGATTTCAACCACAGGGAGATTGACTGGGAAAACCTGGAGCCACATGGGGGTCCCAAAACATGGAGAGCCAGGATGTTGGACGTGGTGCTGGAAAACCTCATGCACCAACATGTTAAGGACACTACCAGAGTGAGAGGGGAGGATGAACCAGCAAGATTGGACCTTGTGTTCACCCTGGGCAGCTCAGATATTGAGGACATCAAGTATGAGAGTCCTCTAGGAGCTAGCGACCACGTGGTTCTGTGCTTTGAATACATAGTAGAGCTGCAAGTGGAGAGAATAACAGGAGTTGAATGGGAAAAGCCTGACTATAAAAGAGGGGACTACATAGGGTTGAAGAACTTTCTGCTGGAGGTCCAGTGGGACAGAGAACTGGCAGGAAAGCCAGTAAATGAAATGATGGAATATGTAACAACAAAATGCAAGGAAGCAGTCGAAAGGTTTATTCCCAAGGGCAACAGTAACAACGGGAAGGCCAGAACGAGCTCCTGGTTTACCCGACGGTGTAAGGAGGCAAAAACAAAGTGCAATAGAGAATGGAAAAAGTACAGAAGGCAGAGAACACACGAAAATAGGGAGATCAGTCGCAGAGCCAGGAATGAGTACGCACAGGTAAGGAGGGAGGCCCAGCGACAGTTTGAAAATGACATAGCATCGTGAATCAAGACTGACCCGAAACTGTTGTATAGTCACATCAGGAGGAAGACAACAGTCAAAGACCAGGTGATCAGATTAAGGACAGAAGGTGGAGAACTCACAAGAAATGATCAGGAGGTATGTGAGGAGCTGAACAGGAGATTTAAGGAAGTTTTTACAGAAGAGACAGGAAGGGCTGTGGGAAGACAGCACAAAAGGGAACATCAAGAGGGAATATACCAACAAGTGTTGGATGACATACGAACAACTGAGGAGGAGGTGAAGAAGCTCTTAAGTGACCTTGACACCTCAAAGGCGATGGGACCGGACAACATCTCCCCATGGGTCCTTAGAGAAGGAGCAGAGATGCTGTGCGTGCCTCTAACCACAATCTTCAACACATCCCTTGAAACTGGGCAACTACCTGAGAAATGGAAGACAGCTAATGTAGTCCCCATATTTAAGAAAGGAAACAGAAATGAGGCACTAAACTACAGACCTATGTCTCTGACATGTATTGTGTGCAAAGTCATGGAGAAGATTATCAGGAGGAGAGTGGTCGAACACCTGGAAAGGAACAAGATTATAAATGAAAACCAGCATGGGTTCATGGAAGGCAAATCTTGTATCACAAACCTCCTGGAGTCTTATGACAAGGTAACAGAAGTAAGACACGAGAGAGAGCGGTGGGTAGATTGCGTTTTCCTAGACTGCAGGAAGGCCTTTGACACAGTTCCCCACAAGAGATTAGTGCAGAAGCTGGAGGATCAGGTGCAAGTAAAAGGGAGGGCACTGCAATTGATCAGGGAATACCTGACAGGGAGGCAGCAACGAGTCATGGTACGTGAAGAGGTATCACAGTGGGCGCCTGTTACGAGCGGGGTCCCACAGGGGTCAGTTCTAGGACCAGTGCTATTTTTGATATGTGAACGGCATGATGGAAGGAATAGACTCTGAAGTATCCCTGTTCGCAGATGACGTGAAGTTGATGAGAAGAATTAAATCGGAGGAGGATGAGGCAGGACTGCAAAGAGACCTGGACAGGCTGAACATGTGGTCCAGCAACTGGCTTCTCGAATTCAATCCAGCCAAATGCAAAGTCATGAAGATTGGGGAGGGGCAAAGAAGACCGCAGACAGAGTATAGGCTAGGTGGACAAAGACTACAGACCTCATTCAGGGAGAAAGA
>NC_069430.1:44722933-44732933 GCF_026875155.1 Cherax quadricarinatus
CCTGCCTCTGTGTCACCACCCTGCCTCTCTGTGTCACCACCCTGCCTCTGTGTCACTACCCAACCTCTCTGTGTCACCACCCTCCCTCTGTGTCTCCCCCCCTGCCTCTCTGTGTCCCCCCACCCTGCCTCTGTGTCACCACCCTGCCTCTCTGTGTCACCACCCTGCCTCTGTGTCACTACCCTAACTCTCTGTGTCACCACCCTGCCTCTGTGTCACCACCCTGCCTCTCTGTGTCACCACCCTGCCTCTGTGTCACCACCCTGCCTCTCTGTGTCACCACCCTGCCTCTGTGTCACTACCCTACCTCTCTGTGTCACCACCCTGCCTCTGTGTCACCACCCTGCCTCTCTGTGTCACCACCCTGCCTCTGTTCACCACCCTGCCTCCTCTGTGTCACCACCCTGCCTTTTGTGTCCCACTAAACCCCACTCTCTGTGTACCACCCGCCTCTTGTGTCACCACCCTGCCTCTCTGTGTCACCCCCTGCCTCTGTGTCACCACCTGCCTCTCTGTGTCACCACCCTGCCTCTGTCACCACCCTGCCTCTGTGTCACTACCCTAACTCTCTGTGTCACCACCCTGCCTCTGTGTCACCACCCTGCCTCTCTGTGTCACAACACTGCCTCTGTGTCACTACCCTACCTCTCTGTGTCACCACCCTGCCCCTGTGTCACTACCCCACCTCTCTGTGTCACCACCCTGCCTTGTAGCCCCCCCACCTGGGCCCCCGTGTCATACCCTACCTCATAGTGCTTCACTGTTTCTACACACCTGCTTCACTTACAACCACCCTGCTTCACTGTAGTCCACAGTGCCTTCACACAACCCCTGCCACAAACCCCGGTTTTTTTCCCCCCCTTCCCCCAAAAACCCCCCCCCAAAAAACCCCAATCTTCACCCAAAAACCACCGCCCCCCCAAACTTTTCATGTCTAAACACCGGTACTGTCTACCCCCCCGTGGGCTTCATGGGGTAAAAAATGCTTATGTACTAAATAGTGTTCATGTACAAAATGCCTTCATGTACTAAAAGTGTTATGAAAAAATATAGTGTTATTTTATACACCCGCTTTCCGTACACCAAAATGCTTTCAATGTACTAAAAAAGTGTTCATGACTACCCCCCCTGCTTTCACTGTACTACCACCCTGCTTCACTGTACTACCTCAGTGCTTCACTGTATTACCACCGTGCTTCACTGTACTACCACCGTGCTTCACTGTACTACCACCGTGCTTCACTGTACTACCACAGTGCTTCACTGTATTACCACCGTGCTTCACTGTACTACCACCGTGCTTCACTGTACTACCACCCTGCTTCACTGTACTACCCCAGTGTTTACTTATTTTCCACCGTGCTTCACTTACTACCACCGTCTTTTACTGTATACCACCCTGCTTCCTGTATCCACCGGCTTCACTGTATACCACAGTGCTTCACGTAACCACCGGCTTCACGTATTACCACCGGTTTACTGTACTACCACCGTGCTTCACTTTTACACCCCGTTTTTCACTGTTACTACCAAATGCTTCCTGTATACCACAGTGCTTCACTGTACTACCACCCTGCTTTACTGTACCACCACCGTGCTTCACTGTACTACCACAGTGCTTCACTGTACTACCACAGTGCTTCACTGTACTACCACAGTGCTTCACTGTACTACCACAGTGCTTCACTGTACTCCACAGGCTCACTGTATACCCCAATTTCACTGACACCCAGTGTTCCTGTAACCCCCAGTGCTTCACTGTAAATACCCCAGTGCTTCACTGTATACCACAGTCTTACTGACTAAACCCCTGCTTCCTGACTCCCCGTGCTTCACTGTACTACCACGGCTTCACTGTCTACCACATGCTTCACTATACTACCCCAGGCTTTTACTTACTACCACAGTGCTTCCCCTCTACCCTTTTCTGCATTTTTTCAAAATGCAAAATTTTAGGTCTGGAGATCGCAAATTACTTGCAGTGTAATTTGTTAAATCATGTCCTGGATTATCCTGAATTAAACTGCCTCGTTAAAATAGAATGACTCGTATAATTCTAATTGCTGAGATCTATAATACTTTAATGAAAAGATAGAAGAGTGTTTATAGACAAACTTTAAATATTATTAGCGCTCCTGCTGCTACTGTTGCTGCTACTGTTGTTGCTGTTGTTGCTGCTACTGTTGCTGCTACTGTTGTTGCTGCTGTTGCTGCTACTGTTGCTGCTACTGTTGCTGCTACTGTTGTTGCTGCTGTTGCTGCTACTGTTGTTGCTACTGTTGTTGCTGTTGTTGCTGCTGTTGCTGCTACTGCTACTGTTGCTGCTACTGTTGTTGCTGTTGTTGCTGCTACTGTTGCTGCTACTGTTGTTGCTGTTGTTGCTGCTGTTGCTGCTACTGCTACTGTTGTTGCTGCTGTTGCTGCTACTGTTGTTGCTGCTGTTGCTGCTACTGTTGTTGCTGTTGTTGCTGCTGTTGCTGCTACTGCTACTGTTGCTGCTACTGTTGTTGCTGTTGTTGCTGCTACTGTTGCTGCTACTGTTGTTGCTGTTGTTGCTGCTGTTGCTGCTACTGCTACTGTTGTTGCTGCTGTTGCTGCTACTGTTGCTGCTACTGTTGTTGCTGTTGTTGCTGCTGTTGCTGCTACTGCTACTGTTGCTGCTACTGTTGTTGCTGTTGTTGCTGCTACTGTTGCTGCTACTGTTGTTGCTGTTGTTGCTGCTGTTGCTGCTACTGCTACTGTTGCTGCTACTGTTGCTGCTACTGTTGTTGCTGTTGTTGCTGCTACTGTTGTTGCTGCTGTTGCTGCTGCTGTTGTTGCTGCTGTTGCTGCTACTGCTACTGTTGTTGCTGCTACTGTTGCTGCTGCTGTTGTTACTGCTACTGTTGCTGCTACTGCTACTGTTGCTGCTACTACTGTTGTTGTTCCTGCTGCTGTTGTTACTGCTACTGTTGTTGCTGCTGCTGCTCCTGCTACTGCTACTGCTGTGGCTGCTACTGTTGTTGTTCCTGCTGCTGTTGTTACTGCTACTGCTGCTGTTGTTGCTGCTGCTACTGCTACTGTTGTTGCTACTACTGTTGTTGTTCCTGCTGCTATTGTTACTGCTACTGTTGCCGTTGTTGCTGCTGCTACTTCTACTGTTGTTGCTGCTGCTGCTGGTGTTACTGTTGATGCTGTTGCTGATGATCTTACTGCTGTTGCTGCTGTTGCTGCTGTTGCTGCTGTTGCTGATGATGTTACTGCTGTTGCTGCTGCTACTGCTGCTGCTATTGCTCCTACTGCTACTGTTGTTGCTGCTACTGTTGTTGTTGTTGTTACTGTTACTGTTGCTGCTGCTGTTGTTGCTGGTGCTGCTGCTATTGCTCCTACTGCCACTGTTGTTGCTTCTACTGTTGTTGTTGTTACTGTTACTGTTGCTGCTGCTGCTACTACTGCTACTGTTGTTGCTGCTGTTGCTGCTACTGTTGTTGTTGTTGTTGCTGCTGCTGCTGCTGCTATTCCTACTGTTGTTGTTGTTGCTGCTGTTGTTACTGCTACTGTTGTTGCTGCTACTGATGTTGCTGTTGTTGCTGCTGCTGCTACTACTGCTACTGTTGTTGCTGCTGTTGCTGCTACTGTTGTTGTTGTTGTTGCTGCTGCTGCTATTCCTACTGTTGTTGTTGCTGCTGCTGCTCTTCCTACTGTTGTTGTTGCTGCTGCTGTTGTTACTGCTACTATTGTTGATGTTGCTGATGCTACTGCTACTGTTGTTGCTGCTACTGATGTTGCTGTTGTTGCTGCTGCTGCTGTTGCAACTGCTGCTGCTGCTGCTGCAACTGCTGCTGCTGCTTTTGCAACTGCTGTTGCTGCTGCTGCTGCTGCTGCTGCTGTTGAGAAACCGGAGCTAAACAAGTTTTATCACACACTGAGAATTTGAATGTATGTTCCTCGTGTGTGGCAAATTAAATGCGATGTTTGAATGGAGTGAAAGAGTGTCTGAGTGTGGCAACGGGGAGGATAATTTGCTCTCTCTCTCACTCTCTCTCTCTCTCTCTCTCTCTCTCTCTCTCTCTCTCTCTCTCTCTCTCTCTCTCTCTCTCTCTCTCTCTCTCTCTCTCTCTCTCTCTCTTTCTCTCTCACTAAATGCTAGGTGCTTCAGAGAATATACTGAGCGTTATTGGGGCGGGGCAATCTTGGTGCTGCCAGCTGCTGGAAGGGTTGCCCTCTCTGATTAGGGGGAGGGAGAGGGGAAAATGGTGGAAAGGTGAGAGGGTAAGAGGGGCGGGATGAGGGTAAGAGGCGAGGATAGTGGTAGGGAAGGACGGCAGAGGAATTAGAGGCGTAGTAGGAGAGGACTAAAACCTTCCTGTAGGAGGCAGGCCTGGAAGATGCTGTGGGAGAGTTCCTTCCTCTCTCCTTCCCTCCTTCCTCTCACCTTCCCTCCTTCCCCGTTCATTATGTGTTATCCCTCTTCTTCGTCTGATAAAAATAATATAAGAAGTAAAGAGAGAGTAAGCAGGATATGGGCAGAAGGAAGACACTTGTACAGTATTGCGGAATCTTAACTAAATGTCCCCAGCTGCTGCATGAGTCTCAGTCTTCAACATGTCAGGTTTCTAAGCCATTATATCACAGTCTCTGGCCAGTTCAGTGTTCAAGAGAATAAACCGGTATAAAATAAGAACATAAGAACATAAGAACGAAGGAACACTGCAGAAGGCCTACTGGCCCATGCGAGGCAGGTCCAAGTCTCCTACCGGCTTAAGCCAATGCACCCAACCTAGTCAGGTCAGGTCACATTGACTTAAGGGAGGAACACGGCAACCGACCTGGTAGCACAAGCTATCAGGTCCAACTCACACCCACCCACATCCACTCATGTATTTATCCAACCTATTTTTAAAGCTACACAACGTTCTGGCCTCTATAACTGTACTCGGGAGTTTGTTCCACTCATCCACAACTCTATTACCAAACCAGTACTTTCCTATATCCTTCCTGAATCTGAATTTTTCCAACTTAAAACCATTGCTGCGAGTCCTGTCTAGGCTAGATACTTTCAGCACACTATTTACATCCCCTTTATTTATTCCTGTCTTCCATTTATACACCTCAATCATATCCCCCCTAATTCTACGTCTTTCTAGAGAGTGTAGATTCAGGGCCCTTAGTCTATCCTCATAGGGAAGGTTTCTGATACATGGGATCAACTTTGTCATCCTCCTTTGTACATTTTCCAGAGAATTTTTATCCATCCTGTAATACGGTGACCAAAACTGCGCAGCATAATCTAAATGAGGCCTAACCAAAGATGTATAGAGTTGTTAGGTAAGACACATATGCAACAGTTAGACAACTTTATTCCGAAACGTTTCGCCTACACAGTAGGCTTCTTCAGTCGAATACTGTGTAGGCGAAACGTTTCGGAATAAAGTTGTCTAACTGTTGCATATGTGTCTTACCTAACAACCTGTCGGTATTGTATACCATTTTGATGTTCACGATGTATAGAGTTGAAGAACAACCTGAGGACTCCTATTATTTATGCTTCTTGATATGAAGCCAAGGATTCTATTAGCTTTATTGCGAACACTTATGCACTGTTGTCTTGGTTTCAGATTACTGCTAACCAGAACTCCTAAATCTTTTTCGCAATCGTAATATTAAGATCTACATTATTTAGTTTATATGTGGCATGGTTATTGTCCTGTCCAACATTTAGAACTTTGCATTTGTCTATATTAAACTGCATCTGCCACTTCTCCGACCACTGCATCAGTCTATTCAAATCTTCCTGGAAATACAGACAGGTTGTTAGGTAAGACATATATGCAACAGTTAGGTATCTTTATTTCGAAACGTTTCGCCTACACAGCAGGCTTCTTCAATCGAGTACAGAAAAGCTGGTAGAAGCGGAAGAGATGTGAAGACGATGTAATCAGTCCATCACCTTTGAAGACATAGTTTTGAGGTGGTCAGTCCCTCAGCCTAGAGAAGTGTATTTTCTCCTTGTAATCATTGAGAGGGACGTGACGTCTCAGTGGTTACTCTCTTGCTTCTACTAGTGTGCTACATCTCACCTCCTGACAGTATATAAGACTCCACGTCAACTTCACATTGTTTCAGAAGAAACCGAAGTTGTACCTTCACCTGCCGTCCCAACAGCTGTACACTGACATTGTGAAAAGTAATGAAACTCAGCGTTAAGTACAATATATTAAAACTTGTGGATGACATATTAATATCTGTAAATTATGACATCTTGCAATGACAACTCTTATCTGTTCAACAAACTCAAATACAGAGATATAAAACTTCTCCACATCTATGTTTTATTGAGCAAAATCCGTTTTGCGGTCGTTTTATTATTATTATTATTATTATTATTATTATTATTATTATTATTATTATTATTATTATTATTATTATTATTATTATTATTATAGGGAAATGCTGAACACTGAAGGTTTGACGCTGAAATGGTTTCTTCATACAGTCAGTGTGGTTAGAGTAGAGGGTGGGGAGAGAGCCTTCTGCTATACTCTCCTCATCTGTGTTAACAGTAAAGAGAGTTTTACTCTGGTTGATGCCATCTGTGAAGATATACTCGATACAGACCTGAAAGTATTCTGTAAGGCTTTCTCTCCCTTCACCATCTCCCTCCTTTTCTCCCTCACCACCTCGATGATTGTCTTCCTGCATTACACCGTCGATATCATTCCCTCCCCATGTTTCTGTCTACATGTCTCGTAAATCCTCGTGTTTTGCTTTGATTATCTCTCCCTCCTTCCTTCCTCTTCCTTCCCTCCGTCTCTTTCCCTCTCGTCCGCCTCATTCATCCTCTCCTTATTTCTTTAACTGCCTCTCTCTCCAACAATCATGTCTAGCCTCAGTTTCCACTTATTTCTCTCAGTTTCTCGCCTATTCCCGTTGCTTTATTCTTCTTAAAGTGGGCCAGAATTTACTTTAGTTTAGCTGGTTCTCTCAGCGCCACAAAATTCGTCCCTCCCCAAAAGAGCAGAAAAAACAGCTATGTTAATTCTTAGAGAACTTTTGTGAATTATTATGTTACCTAAATATTGGTTAATATTTTATATTACATGAATTATAGAAGGTTAAATTAGATTTTAAGCTTATGTTTACCTGGAGAGTATACCTGGAGAGTATACCTGGAGAGTATACCTGGAGAGTATACCTGGAGAGTATACCTGGAGAGTATACCTGGAGAGTATACCTGGAGAGTATAATGGAGAGTATAATGGAGAGTATACCTGGAGAGTATACCTGGAGAGTATACCTGGAGGGTATACCTGGAGAGTATAATGGAGAGTATACCTGGAGAGTATACCTGGAGAGTATACCTGGAGGGTATACCTGGAGAGTATACCTGGAGAGTATACCTGGAGGGTATACCTGGAGAGTATAATGGAGAGTATACCTGGAGAGTATACCTGGAGAGTATACCTGGAGAGTATACCTGGAGAGTATACCTGGAGAGTATACCTGGAGAGTATACCTGGAGAGTATAATGGAGAGTATACCTGGAGAGTATACCTGGAGAGTATACCTGGAGAGTATACCTGGAGAGTATAATGGAGAGTATACCTGGAGAGTATACCTGGAGAGTATACCTGGAGAGTATACCTGGAGAGTATACCTGAAGAGTATACCTGGAGAGTATACCTGGAGAGTATAATGGAGAGTATACCTGGAGAGTATACCTGGAGGGTATACCTGGAGAGTATACCTGGAGAGTATACCTGAAGAGTATACCTGGAGAATATAATGGAGAGTATACCTGGAGAGTATACCTGGAGAGTATACCTGGAGAGTATACCTGAAGAGTATACGATGGAGAGTATACCTGGAGAGGGGATCAACGCCCCCTCAGCCAGGTCTGGGACCAGACCTGTTTACTTTTAAACAAAAGTTTCTTATAATTATTCAGGGTTAGAGAAACTGTTTAAAAAATTAGTAAAATAATGTAAATCTGGGTAAAAGGCGACTAAAATTATTACGCGAGTGATTAATATTTCAGTGTTTAAAACATTTAATTTAAACACAGATAATAATGTTTGAGTCACTTCCAAATTGACAATGAAGTCATCATTTCCGGGAGATCGGCAAAGTTATGGAATTTTTGGTTTGTGCATATCTTCGTTTTTATATTTTTCTATGTATATACGTATAGTGTGGCGCTGAGAAGTGCAACACTCAGCACCTCTCCCACCTCCAGTGTTACAGTGCAACACTCAGCACCTCTCCCACCTCCAGTGTTACAGTGCAACACTCAGCACCTCTCCCACCTCCAGTGTTACAGTGCAACACTCAGCACCTCTCCCACCTCCAGTGTTACAGTACAACACTCAGCACCTCTACCACCTCCAGTGTTACAGTGCAACACTCAGCACCTCTCCCACCTCCAGTGTTACAGTGCAACACTCAGCACCTCTCCCACCTCCAGTGTTACAGTACAACACTCAGCACCTCTACCACCTCCAGTGTTACAGTGCAACACTCAGCACCTCTCCCACCTCCAGTGTTACAGTACAACACTCAGCACCTCTACCACCTCCAGTGCTACAGTACAACACTCAGCACCTCTACCACCTCCAGTGTTACAGTACAACACTCAGCACCTCTACCACCTCCAGTGTTACAGTGCAACACTCAGCACCTCTCCCACCTCCAGTGTTACAGTGCAACACTCAGCACCTCTCCCACCTCCTGTGTTACAGTGCAACACTCAGCACCTCTCCCACCTCCAGTGCTACAGTGCAGCACTCAGCACCTCTCCCACCTCCAGTGCTACAGTGCAATACTCAGCACCTCTCCCACCTCCAGTGTTACAGTGCAACACTCAGCACCTCTCCCACCTCCAGTGTTACAGTACAACACTCAGCACCTCTCCCACCTCCAGTGTTACAGTGCAACACTCAGCACCTCTCCCACCTTCAGTGTTACAGTACAGCACTCAGCACCTCTCCCACCTCCAGTGCTACAGTGCAACACTCAGCACCTCTCCCACCTCCAGTGTTACAGTGCAACACTCAGCACCTCTCCCACCTCCAGTGCTACAGTGCAGCACTCAGCACCTCTCCCACCTCCAGTGCTACAGTGCAATACTCAGCACCTCTCCCACCTCCAGTGTTACAGTGCAACACTCAGCACCTCTACCACCTCCAGTGCTACAGTGCAACACTCAGCACCTCTCCCACCTCCAGTGTTACAGTGCAACACTCAGCACCTCTCCCACCTCCAGTGTTACAGTGCAACACTCAGCACCTCTCCCACCTCCAGTGCTACAGTGCAACACTCAGCACCTCTCCCACCTCCAGTGCTACAGTGCAACACTCAGCACCTCTCCCACCTCCAGTGCTACAGTGCAGCACTCAGCACCTCTACCACCTCCAGTGCTACAGTGCAACACTCAGCACCTCTCCCACCTCCAGTGCTACAGTGCAACACTCAGCACCTCTCCCACCTCCAGTGTTACAGTGCAACACTCAGCACCTCTCCCACCTCCAGTGCTACAGTGCAACACTCAGCACCTCTCCCACCTCCAGTGCTACAGTGCAACACTCAGCACCTCTCCCACTTCCAGTGCTACAGTGCAACACTAAGCACCTCTCGTACCTCCAGTGCTACACTGCAATACACAGCACCTCTACCACCTCCAGTGTTACAGTGCAACACTCAGCACCTCTCCCACCTCCAGTGCTACAGTGCAACACTCAGCACCTCTCCCACTTCCAGTGCTACAGTGCAACACTAAGCACCTCTCGTACCTCCAGTGCTACAGTGCAGCACTCAGCACCTCTACCACCTCCAGTGTTACAGTGCAACACTAGGCACCTCTACCACCTCCAGTGTTACAGTATAACACTCAGCACCTCTCCCACCTCCAGTGCTACAGTGCAACACTCAGCACCTCTACCACCTCCAGTGTTACAGTGCAACACTAGGCACCTCTACCACCTCCAGTGTTACAGTGTAACACTCAGCACCTCTACCACCTCCA
>NC_069430.1:44735433-44770433 GCF_026875155.1 Cherax quadricarinatus
AATGGTATATATACATGTATATACAAGTATATATATATATGTATAAGGTTGGTAGACAGCAATCGCTGTCTACCACTGAAAGATGTGTATCGCTGTTTCCCAGCAAGACCACAATGTCTTGCTGGGAAACAGCGATACACATCTTTCCGTGTATATACAACTCTCGTTGTCTATGCCATGAATTCAGGTACATTATGTAATGTAATGACAATTAAATTTTAATAAAAAGACAAAAAAAAAGAAACACATATAAAAACATACAAACAAATCAACTTTGAATCGTGTACATTTATTACTGTGTCAACAGAATATTTTCTTTCATATATATTTCGTCAAGTCAGGCGAACAAAGTATTTTATTAAACGCGCACGCCAGAAATAATTGAGTCTCCCGTTGTTGAATAAATGTCCGACCACCAGAAGGAAATCTCCACCAAAGTAAAAAAGTCATATATTTCTGGGGGATTAATTCGTGGGTAATAAAAAAAAAGGTGGGGGCAAAAAATAAGTGAAATTAGGTTCGAGTGGACAAGTGAACTTTGAAGAAGGTGAGCAGGTGGGTAGGAAAACTATTTTTTTTTTGAAGTGGAAAAATTGATGCAGCAGTTGAAAAGAGGAAAGAGAAAACGAGAGAACAACAAAGGAGGTATACACAAAGAGGTGTGTGTGTGTGTGTGTGTGTGTGTGTGTGTGTGTGTGTGTACTCACCTAGTTACTCACCTAGTTGAGGTTGCAGGGGTCGAGTCCAAGCTCCTGGCCTCGCCTCAGTAGGTCCGGTGGTCTGGTGGCTAAAGCTCCCGCTTCACACACGGAGGGCCCGGGTTCGATTCCCGGCGGGTGGAAACATTCGACACGTTTCCTTACACCTGTTGTCCTGTTCACCTAGCAGCAAATAGGTACCTGGGTGTTAGTCGACTGGTGTGGGTCGCATCCTGGGGGACAAGATTAAGGACCCCAATGGAAATAAGTTAGACAGTCCTCGATGACGCACTGACTTTCTTGGGTTATCCTGGGTGGCTAACCCTCCGGGGTTAAAAATCCGAACGAAATCTTATGTTATCTTATCTCTTCACTGGTCGCTACTAGGTCACTCTCCCTGAACCATGAGCTTTATCGTACCTCTGCTTAAAGCTATGTATGGATCCTGCCTCCACTACATCGCATCCCAAACTATTCCACTTACTGACTACTCTGTGGCTGAAAAAATACTTCCTAACATCCCTTTGATTCATCTGTGTCTTCGGCTTCCAACTGTGTCCCCTTGTTACTGTGTCCAATCTCTGGAACATCCTGTCTTTGTCCACCTTGTCAATTCCTCTCAGTATTTTGTAAGTCGTTATCATGTCCTCCCTATCTCTCCTGTCCTCCAGTGTCGTCAGGTTGATTTCCCTTAACCTCTCCTCGTAGGACATACCTCTTAGCTCTGGGACTAGTCTTGTTGCAAACCTTTGCACTTTCTCTAGTTTCTTCACGTGCTTGGCTAGGTGTGGGTTCCAAACTGGTGCCGCATACTCCAATATGGGCCTAACATGCACGGTGTACAGGGTCCTGAATGATTCCTTATTAAGATGTCGGAATGCTGTTCTGAGGTTTGCTAGGCGCCCATATGCTGCAGCAGTTATTTGGTTGATGTGCGCTTCAGGAGATGTGCCTGGTGTTATACTCACCCCAAGATCTTTTTCCTTGAGTGAGGTTTGTAGTCTCTGACCCCCTAGACTGTACTCCGTCTGCGGCCTTCTTTGCCCTTGCCTTCTTTGTGTGTGTGTGTGTGTGTGTGTGTGTGTGTGTGTGTGTGTGCTCACCTATTTGTGGTTGCAGAGGTCGAGTCATAGCTCCTGGCCCCGCCTCTTCGCTGATTGCTACTAGGTCCTCTCTCTCCCTGCTCCATGAGCTTTATCATACCTCGCCTTAGAACTATGTATGGTTCCCGCCTCCACTACGTCACTTTCTAGGCTATTCCACAGCCTGACTATGACTGAAGAAATACTTCCTAACATCCCTTTGATTCATCTGAGTCTTTAACTTCCAATTGTGACCTCTTCTTTCTGTGTCCCTTCTCTGGAACATCCCGTCTTTGTCCACCTTGTCTATTCCGCGCAGTATTTTATATGTCGTTATCATGTCTCCCCTGACCCTCCTGTCCTCCAGTGTCGTCAGGCCGATTTCCCTCAACCTTTCTTCGTAGGACAATCCCCTTAGCTCTGGGACTAGTCTTGCTGCAAACCTTTGCACTTTCTCTAATTTCTTGACGTGCTTGACCAGGTGTGGATTCCAAACTGGTGCTGCACACTCTAGTATGGGCCTGACGTAAATGGTATACAGAGTCTTGAACGATTCCTTACTGAGGTATCGGAACGCTATCCGGAGGTTTGCCAGACGCCCGTATGCTGCAGCAGTTATCTGATTGATGTGCACCTCAGGAGATATGCTCGGTGTTATACTCACCCCCAGATCTTTTTCCTTGATTGAGGTTTGCAGTCTTTGTCCATCTAGACTATATTGTGTCTGCAGTCTTCTTTGCCCTTCCCCAATCTTCATGACTTTGCATTTGGCAGGGTTAAACTCAAGGAGCCAGTTGCTGGACCAGGCTTGTAGCCTGTCCAGGCCTCTTTGTAGTCCTGCCTGATCCTCGTCCGATTTGATTATTCTCATTAACTTCACATCATCTGCAAACAAGGACATTTCTGAGTCTATCCCTTCCGTTATGTCATTCACATATACCAGAAACAGCACAGGTCCTAGGACCGACCCCTGTGGAACCCCGCTTGTTACAGGCGCCCACTCTGACACCTCGTCACGTACCATGACTCGTTGTTGCCTCCCTGTCAGGTATTCTCTGATCCATTGCAGTGCCTTTCCTGTTATGTGTGCCTGATCCTCTAGCTTTTGCAGTAACCTCTTGTGAGGAACTGTGTCGAAGGCCTTCTTGCAGTCCCAAAAAATGCAGTCGATCCACCCCTCTTTCTTTTGTCTTACTTCTGTCACCTTGTCATAAAAATCCAGTAGGTTTGTGACACAGGATTTTCCTTCCCTGAAACCGTGCTGGTTGTCAATTATACACTTGTTTCTTTCCAGGTGCTCCACCACTCTCCTCCTGATGATCTTCTCCATGACTCTGCATACTATACACGTTAGTGATACAGGTCTGTAGTTAAGTGCCTCATGTCTGTCTCCCTTTTTAAAAATTGGGACTACATTTGCCATCTTCCATACCTCAGGGAGTTGCCAAGTTTCAATGGATGTGTTGAAGATCTTTGTTAATGGCACACACAGCATCTCTGCTCCCTCTCTAAGGACCCATGGAGAGATGTCTGGTCTCACCGCCTTTGAGGTGTCAAGTTCACATAGCAGCTTCTTCACCTTCTCCTTGGTTATGTGTACCTCATCCAGCACTTGTTGGTGTACCCCGCTGTTCTGATTTCCTGGAGTCCTACTGGTTTCCACTGTAAATACTTCTTTAAATCCGGTGTTGAGCTCCTCACATACCTCTCGGTCGTTTCTTGTGAACTCCCCATCACCCTTCCTCAGTCTGATTACCTGGTCCTTGACTGTTGTTTTACTCCTGATGTGGCTATACAACAGCTTCGGGTCAGACTTGACTTTCGATGCTATGTCATTTTCATATTGTCGCTGAGCCTCCCTTCTTATCTGTGCATATTCGTTTCTGGCTCTTCGGCTAATCTCTTTATTTTCCTGAGTTCTCTGTCTTCTGTACCTTTTCCATTCTCTAGTACACCTAGTCTTTGTCTCCCTACACCTTTGGGTAAACCAAGGACTCGTTCTGTTCTTCCCATTATTTCTGTTTCCCTTGGGAACAAACCTTTCCTCTGCCTCCTTGCATTTTGTTGCCACATAGCCCATCATTTCTTGTACTGGTTTTCCTGTCAGTTCCCTCTCCCATTGAATGTCTTGCAGGAAGTTCCTCATGCCTGAGTAGTTCCCCCTTTTGTAGTTTGGTTTTTCCCATCCTTTTCCTGCTACTCTCTCCACTTGAATCTCAACTATGTAGTCAAAGCACAGAACCACATGATCACTAGCTCCTAGGGGCCTTTCATACATGATATTCTCGATGTCCGAGCTACTCAAGGTGAATACAAGGTCCAATCTTGCTGGATCATCCTCACCTCTCTCTCTGGTAGTGTCTCTAACATGTTGATGCATGAGGTTTTCCAGTACCACATCCATCATCTTGGCTCTCCATGTTTTGGGACCCCCATGGGGCTCCAGGTTTTCCCAGTCAATCTCCATGTGATTGAAATCACCCATAGCTAGTAGCGTTGCTCCCTCCATGTGTGCTCTTTTGGGCACATCGGCTGTGTGTGTGTGTGTGTGTGTGTGTGTGTGTGTGTGTGTGTGTGTGTGTGTGTGTGTGTGTGTGTGTGTGTTTGTGTGTGTGTATGTGTGTGTGTGTGTGTATGTGTGTGTGTGTGTGTGTGTGTGTGTGTATGTGTGTATGTGTGAGTGTGTGTGTGTGTGTGTGTGTGTGTGCGTGTGTGTGTGTGTGTGTGTGTGTGTATGTGTGTGTGTGTGTGTGTGTGTGTGTGTGTGTGTGTGTGTGTGTGTGTGTGTGTGTGTGTGTGTGTGTGTGTATGTGTGTGTGTGTATGTGTGTGTGTGTGTGTGTGTGTGTGTGTGTGGGTACTCACCTAGTTGTACTCACCTAGTTGTACTTACCTAGTTGTTCTCACCTAGTTGAGGTTGCAAGGGTCGAGTCCAAGCTCCTGGCCTCGCCTCTTCACTGGTCGCTACTAGGTCACTCTCCCTGAACCTTGAGCTTTATCATACCTCTGCTTAAAGCTATGTATGGATCCTGCCTCCACTACATCGCTTCCCAAACTATTCCACTTCATGACTAATCTGTGGCTGAAGAAATACTTCCTAACATCCCTGTGATTCATCTGTGTCTTCAACTTCCAACTGTGTCCCCTTGTTATTGTGTCCCATCTCTGGAACATCCTGTCTTTGTCCACCTTGTCAATTCCTCTCAGTAATTTGTATGTCGTTATCATGTCCCCCCTATCTCTCCTGTCCTACAGTGTCGTCAGGTATATTTCCCTTAACCTCTTCTCGTTCGACATACACCTTAGCTCTGGGACTAGTCTTGTTGCAAACCTTTGTACTTTCTCTAGTTTCTTTACTTGCTTGGCTAGATGTGGGTTCCAAACTGGTGCCGCATACTCAAATAAGGGCCTAACGTACACAGTGTACAGGGTCCTGAACGATTCCTTATTAAGATGTCGGAATGCTGTTCTCAGGTTTGCTAGGCGCCCATATGCTGCAGCAGTTATTTGGTTGATGTGCGCCTCAGGAGATGTGCCTGGTGTTATACTCACCCCAAGATCTTTTTCCTTGAGTGAGGTTTGTAGTCTCTGGCCCCCTAGATTGTACTCTGCGGTCTTCTTTGCCCTTCCTCAATCTTCATGACTTTGCACTTGGTGGGGTTGAACTCCAGGAGCCAATTGCTGGACCAGGTCTGCAGTTTGTCCAGATCCCTTTGTAGATCTGCCTGGTCTTAGACCGAATGAATTCTTCTCATTAACTTCACGTCATCTGCAAACAGGGACACTTCGGAGTCTATTCCTTCCGTCATGTCGTTCACAAATACCAGAAACAGCACTCGTCCTAGGACTGACCCCTGTGGGACCCCGCTGGTCACAGGTGCCCACTCTGACACCTCGCCACGTACCATGACTCGCTGCTGTCTTCCTAATAGTATTCCCTGATCCATTGTAGTGCCTTCCCTGTTACCCCTGCCTGGTCGTCCAGTTTTTTCACTAATCTCTTGTGTGGTACTGTGTCAAACGCCTTCTTGCAGTCCAAGAAAATGCAATCCACCCACCCCTCTCTCTCTTGTCTTACTGCTGTCACCATGTCATAGAACTCCAGTAGGTTTGTGACACAAAATTTCCCGTCTCTGAAACCATGTTGGCTGCTGTTGATGAGATCATTCCTTTCTAGATGTTCCACCATTCTTCTCCTGACAATCTTTTCCATGATTTTGCATGCTATACATGTCAGTGACACTGGTCTGTAGTTTAGTGCTTCATGTCTGTCTCCTTTTTTAAAGATTGGGACCACATTTGCTGTCTTCCATGCCTCAGGCAATCTCCGTGTTTCGATAGATGTATTGAATATTGTTGTTAGGGGAACACATAGCGCCTCTGCTCCCTCTCTCAGGACCCATGGAGAGATGTTATCTGGCCCAATTGCCTTTGAGGTATCTAGCTCACTCAGAAGCCTCTTCACTTCTTCCTCGGTTGTGTGTACTGTGTCCAGCACATGGTGGTGTACCACACCTCTCCGTCTTTCTGGAGCCCCTTCTGTCTCCTCTGTGAACACTTCTTTGAAGCTCTTGTTGAGTTCCTCACATACTTCAGTGTCATTTCTTGTTGTCTCTCCTCCTTCCTTCCTTAGCCTGATTACCTGGTCCTTGACGGTTGTTTTCTTCCTGATGTGGCTGTATAACAGCTTCGGGTCATATTTGGCTTTGGCTGCTATGTCGTTTTCATATTGACGTTGGGCCTCCCTTCTTATCTGTGCATATTCGTTTCTGGCTCTACGACTGCTCTCCTTATTCTCCTGGGTCCTTTGCTTCTATATTTCTTCCATTCCCTAGCACACTTGGTTTTTGCCTCCTTGCATCTTTGGGTGAACCATGGGCTCATCCTGGCTTTTTCATTATTCCTGTTACCCTTGGGTACAAACCTCTCCTCAGCCTCCTTGCACATTGTTGCTACATATTCCATCATCTCATTAACTGGCTTCCCTGCCAGTTCTCTGTCCCACTGAACCTCATTCAGGAAGTTCCTCATTTCTGTGTAGTCCCCTTTCCTGTAGTTTGGTTTCATTTGTCCTGGCCTTCCTGCTTCCCCATCCACTTATAGCTCTACTGTGTATTGGAAGCTCAAAACCACATGATCGCTGGCCCCAAGGGGTCTTTCATATGTGATGTCCTCAATATCTGCACTACTCAAGGTGAATACTAATTCCAGTCTTGCTGGTTCATCCTCTCCTCTCTCTCTTGTAGTGTCCCTTACGTGTTGGTACATGAAGTTTTCCAGTACCACCTCCATCATCTTAGCTCTCCATGTATCTTGGCCCCCATATTGCTCCAAGTTCTCCCATTCGATCTCCTTGTGGTTAAAGTCGCCCATGATCAGGAGCTTTGCCCTGCATGCATGACGTCTTCTCGCCACTGCAGCCAGTGTGTCAACCATCGCTCTATTGCTCTCGTCATACTCTTGCCTTGGCCTCCTGCTGTTCTGTGGTGGGTTATACATCACTGCAATTATCACCTTTAGACCTCCAGAGTGAAGCGTTCCCACTATGCAATCACTTTCTTCTTCGCTGTCTCCTCTCTCCAGCTCATCAAAATTCCATTGGTGTTTGATCAGCAATGCCACTCCTCCACCCCCCCTGTTCCTTCTGTCTTTCCTCAGGATCTGGTATCCTGTTGGAAAGATGGCATCTGTTATCATACCTGTAAGCTTGGTTTCTGTGATCGCTATGATGTCTGGTGATGCCTCTTTGACTCTTTCGTGCCACTCCTTCCACTTGTTTGTTATTCCATCAGCGTTTGTGTACCATACCTTCAGTTTCCTTTCCAACACTGTGGTTTGGGGGCCTGTGGGGGTGGGAGACCTGGTAGCATACTGTGGGATTCTATGGTTGGGGGTTGGGTGGAAGCTGTGGGTATGGATTGTATTGTGTGTTGGGAGGGTGTGATAGGTTGTGGGGTTCTGAGGATTTGTTGTGTGTGTGCTTGCCCTTGCTGCTCTGTTCTGCTCTGACTGACCTCTGCTGGTTCCATCCTTGTTCCTTTCCTAGCTCTTTTCGCTTTTTTGTCCTCTCCCTCAGCTGCTGTCTCTCTGTGTTCTGTCTCTTTCTAGGAACACCTTCTTGTACTCTTCCGAGCTTTTCAACCGTGGTTTCTCTTGGAGGATCCTGTTCCACACTGTTTCTGTCCTGAGAATCAGCTTGATCGGTCGGTTTCTCCCCTTCAAGTACCCCCTATTCTCTGAAAATTTACAATCTCGTCCATGTCTTCTCCCCCTATTTCCGTGATGATTTTCTCAATCTCCTTTCTTTCTTCCTGCCGTCTTTCAGTGTGTGTCCTTTCCTCTCTCTCCCGAAGCCCATGGATAAACACTGATTTTGCCCTTTCCTCCTCCCATTGCCTCACCCTCTGTGACTCTGGTTCCTGTCTGTATGTGGTCATTTTCTCCCTTGATTTTTCCAGTGGCTCTTCGTAGCATGGTTGTGCCTCAGCATTCGACCTATCTCCCTCTCCATCTGCACCCATCTGCTCTTCCCTTCCACTCCCTGGCCCTTCTTTGCAGGCTGATATGACCTTAGCATAATTCATATCTCCTTCCTTCCTGTTCAGCCTCTCAGCTTCATATGGTGTGTCTTCTCTGGTCACTACCCCTGAGCCTTGCTTCAGCCTGTTTACCTCAAATTCTAGGACCTTTACCCTGGCTACTGCAGTTTCGACTTGTGCCTCCCAATTCTTCGTCTCCTTCTCCATCCTCTTTTCCCATTTCACAGAGAGGTCTTTCTCCATTTTTTCAGAAAGCTCTCCTAATTTTCTCTCCCATTCTTGCTCTATCCTTTTCCACTGCTCCTCCATCCATTCCTCCCTACCAGTACCTCTGTCATCTGATCCCTGATTCCTGCGAGTCCCAACCATTTTTTTTTTTAGTGAAAGAGAGAGAGAAAGAGAAAAAGAAAAAAGGGGAGATAGTGAGAGAGAGGGAAAAGGTAAGAGAGAGGGAGGAGTGACAAGGGAAGAGATAGAGAGAGAGAGAGAGAGAGAGAGAGAGGAGAGAGAGAGAGAGAGAGAGAGAGAGAGAGAGAGAGAGAGAGAGAGAGAGAAGAGAGAGAGAAGAGGAAGAGAGAGAGAGAGATTAGAGAGGAAGAGGAGAGAGGAAGAGAGGAAGAGAGGAGAGGAAGAGGAGAGAGGAGAGAGAGAGGAGAGGAAGAGAGAGAGGAAGAGAGAGAGAGAGAGAGAGAGAGAGAGAGAGAGAGAGAGAGAGAGAGAGAGAGAGAGAGAGAGAGAGAGAGAGAGAGAGAGAGAGAGAGAGAGAGAGAGAGAGAAGGAGAGAGAGAGGAGGAGAGGAGAGGGAGGAGAGACGGGGGGGTAAGGAAGGGTTAGAGGGTCACTTCACAGGAAAGTGTGAAATCCTGTATATATGTGTGTGTGTGTGTGTGTGTCTGTATGTGTGTGTGTGTGTGTGTGTGTGTATGCATGTGTGTGTGTGTGTGTGTGTGTGTGTGCTACAGCTAATCAAATGCCTGACAGCAGAGCCTGTTCTTACCTAGTGTGTGTGCATATGTTTATGTAAACAGTCTTTATTTCCCACGCATGTACTACATATGTATTGCATATGTACCCGATCTCTTGGTTCCCACTGTACTGTCTGATGCATTTAAAATTATGTTAAAAAATAAATACAATAGGCTTCGCCTATATGCCGCTACCTCTAAATTCTATTAAATGCCATTAAATGCTGCTTATTCTAATTCTGATAGCTCGAGGAGAGTGACCCCCAATTCCAGCTAGAGACAGGTACTATTGACCCCATGCAACTCAAACTAGGTGAATATTACTTGCAGCTGGCAGTGGAGTAACGTTGCGGGTCTGTCCTGTCCCAGAAGTTGAAGATGTTTGATGCTTCTCGGTAATTTTTCCACTAACTTACTGTATGCACTATAGTCTCTAGCTTTTCTAATTTTTTCACTCACTCACTGTATTTACTGACACATCTATACATATCTCTTATCTCCCTGGTCTTGGGTCGCACTTATTCTTCAAATACCCCACTGCGTTATTATGACAACACTATTTAGGCCTGACACAACCGTTCACCCTTCCAACGGCCCCCACTAAACACTTAGTCACTATTTCCTTTGTTTTCTTTTCTGTGATCACTTATATTTCCTTTTTTCGGGGCTTAAGTGATTATATGCACTATATATGCCTATATCCCACACTCTATTCCTTATGACACAGTCAGAAATTACCACCAAAACACGAGCTCAAACCGCGTGACTCCTCCACGAGTGTGTGTGTGTGTGTGTGTGTGTGTGTGTGTGTGTGTGTGTGTGTATGTGTGTGTGTGTGTGTTTGTATGTGTGTGTGTGAGTGTGTGTGTGTTTGTTTGTGTGTGTGTGTGTGTGTGTGTGTGTGTGTGTGTGTGTGTGTGTGTGTGTGTGTGTGTGTGTGTGTGTGTGTGTAAGGACTTTTTCATTAACAGTAATTAAGTGTGGAAGGTAATACATATTAATTAATGATATTTCCCGTGTGTGACCCCAGACAACACAGGCAGGTGTATACAACACAGGCAGGTGTGTGTGTGTGTGTGTACTCACCTATTTGTACTCACCTATTTGTGGTTGCAGGGGTCGATTCATAGCTCCTGGCCCCGCCTCTTCACTGATTGCTACTAGGTCCTCTCTCTCCCTGCTCCATGAGCTTTATCATACCTCGCCTTAAAACTATGTATGGTTCCCACCTCCACTACTTCACTTTCTAGGCTATTCCATGGCCTGAATACTCTATGACTGAAGAAATACTTCCTAACATCCCTTTGATTCATCTGAGTCTTCAACTTCCAATTGTGACCTATCGTGTCTGTGTCCCATCTCTGGAACATCCCGTCTTTGTCCACCTCGTCTATTCTGCGCAGTATTTTATATGTCGTTATCATGTCTCCCCTGACCCTCCTGGCCTCCATTGTCGTCAGGCCGATATCCCTCAACCTTTCTTCGTAGGACAATCCCCGTAGCTCTGGGACTAGTCTTGTTGCAAACCTTTGCACTTTCTCTAATTTCTTGACGTGCTTGACTAGGTGTGGATTCCAAACTGGTGCTGCATACTCCAGTATGGGCCTGACGTAAATGGTATACAGAGTCTTGAACGGCTCCTTACTGAGGTATCGGAACGCTATCCGTAGGTTTGCCAGGCGCCCGTATGCTGCAGCAGTTATCTGATTGATGTGCACCTCAGGAGATATGCTCGGTGTTATACTCACCCCCAGAACTTTTTCCTTGAGTGAGGTTTGCAGTCTTTGGCCATCTAAACTATATTGTGTCTGCGGTCTTCTTTGCCCTTCCCCAATCTTCATGACTTTGCATTTGGCAGGGTTAAACTCAAGGAGCCAGTTGCTGGACCAGGCTTGTAGCCTGTCCAGGTCTCTTTGTAGTCCTGCCTGATCCTCATCGGGTTTGATTCTTCTCATTAACTTCACATCATCTGCAAACAAGGACACTTCTGAGTCTATCCCTTCCGTTATGTCGTTCACATATACCAAGAACAGCACAGGTCCTAGGACTGACCCCTGTGGAACCCCGCTTGTTACAGGCGTCCACTCTGACACCTCGTCACGTACCATGACTCGTTGTTGCCTCCCTGCCAGGTATTCTCTGATCCATTGCAGTGCCTTTCCTGTTATGTGTGCCTGATCCTCTAGCTTTTGCAGTAACCTCTTGTGAGGAACTTTTCCTTCCCTGAAACAGCGCTGGTTGTCAATTATACACTTGTTTCTTTCTAGGTGCTCCACCACTCTCCTCCTGATGATCTTCTCCATGATCTTGCATACTATACACGTTAGTGATACAGGTCTGTAGTTTAGTGCCTCATGTCCGTCTCCCTTTTTAAAAATTGGGACTACATTTGCCATCTTCCATACCTCAGGGAGTTGCCAGTTTCAAATGAAGTGTTGAAGATCTTTGTTAATGGCACACACAATATCTCTGCTCCCTCTTTAAGGACACACAGAGAGATGTTGTCTGGTCCCACTGCCTTTGAGATGTCAAGTTCGCATAGCAGCTTCTTCACCTCCTTTTTGGTTACATGTACCTCATCCAGCACTTGCTGGTGTACCCCCTTGTTCTGATTTCCTGGAGTCCTACTGGTTTCCACTGTAAATACTTCTTTAAATCTCGTGTTGACTCCGACAAAACCCTCGGTTTTTTCTTGTAAATTTCCCCCATCCCCCTTTCCTCAGTCTGATTCCCTGGCCCTTGCTGTTTTTTTCCCCCTGAGTGGCTATACAACAGCTTCGGGTCGTCTTGATTTTTTTCTATATCTTTTTCATATTGTCGCTGGCCTCCCTTCTTATCTGTGCATATTCTTTTTTGGCTCTTCGGCTAATCTCTTTTTTCTGAGTTCTCTGTCTTCGTACCTTTTCCCTTTTTAGTACACCTAGTTTTTGCCTCCCTACACCTTTGGGTGAACCAAGGACTCATTCTGTTCTTCCCATTATTTCTGTTTCCCTTGGGAACACAAACCTCTCCTCTGCCTCCTTGCATTTTGTTGCCACATAGTATCATTTCTTTTAGGTTTTCCTGTCAGTTCCCTCTCCCAGTGAATGTCTTGAAGGAAGTTCCTCATGCCTGAGTAGTTCCCCCTTTTGTAGTTTGGTTTTTCCCAGCCTATTCCGCTATTTCTCTCCCAACTTGGAGCTCAACTATATAGTCGAAGCACAAAAACCACATCATCACTAGGTCCATGGGCCTCATACAGGGATATCCTCGATGTCCGAACTACTCAAGGTGAATACAAGGTCCAGTCTTGCTGGTTCATCCTCTCCATCCATCGTCTTGGCTCTCCATATTTCGGGATCCCCATGTGGCTCCAGGTTTTCCCAGTCAATCTCCTTGTGATTGAAATCACCCATAACTGGTAACTTTGCTCCCCATGTGTGTTTCCCTGGCCACTCGGCTAGTGTGTCGACCATTGCTCTGTTGCTCTCATCGTATTCTTCTCTTGGCCTCCTGCAGTTCTGTGGTGGGTTTTACATTACTGCAATTATCACCTTATGTCCCTCAGATTTGATTGTTCCTACTAAGTAGTCCCTTTCGCCCGTGCCATTCATTCCTTCCATTTTCTCAAAACACCCCTGGTTTTTAATGACAGTGCAATCCTCCTCCCCCTCTCCTCCCTCTGTCTTTACTGAGGATTTGATATCCGGATGGAAAGATTGAATCTGTTTTTATTCTGGTGAGTTTTGTTTCTGTGAGTTTCGATTATGTCTGGGATGTCTCCTTGATTCTTTCGTGCCACTCTCATACTTATTTGTTATTCTATCTGCATTTGTATACCACACCTTCAACTTCTTTTTTAAGACTGTGGTCTGGGAGGTGTATTGGGGTTGGGGAAAATGGGAGACCTGATAAGGAGCTATGGGTGGTTGCTGTGGGGTGGAGTTTGTAATGCAGTGGGTGGGGGCATTGGATGTGGCATGGGTATTTTGGTTTAGAGTGTTTGGTTGCACTGGGGTTGACGTGGTTGGGAGGCTTCTACAGGCAGTTTTTGAGGGGGGCTGTATGTGATCTTCTTCCTGGGTCTGGGATCTCCTGTCTGTCTTCTCCATCCCTCTCTTTCCTCCTTTCGCCTTTGTACCATCTCTCTCAGTTCTGCCTTTCTTCTTGTGTTCTGTCACCGTCGAGATAACCCCTTTCCTGATGCTGGATGTCCCTTAATCTGCTTTCTCCTGCAGGATCCGGGCCTGATCGATTCTCCCTTTGGGAAGGTCCGGGTTCACTGGCCGGGTTTCTTTTTTTTATAAACCCCCCTTTTTTCTCTAAAAATTTTTCCCAGCGGGTCTCCATTGCTTTCATGACCCTTTCAATTGTTTTTTTTCCCCCTTGGGTTTTTTTTGCTTCATATTTTTCCCCTTTAAACTTCCTGGAGCCCAAAACCCAAAACTGCCCTCCCCCTTTCATTCTCCCACTGCATATCCCGGTGATCCCCTCAAATTTAATTTGATTTCCTCCATTGACAGTTTTCCCCTTTCTTCAGTTTTCACAAAGCTAATGAAATTTGGGCTCAGGGGCCCTGCCCTTTTCCCCTTCTCTGCTTTTTCCGGGGGCTCTGCTGGGGTTTCTGTTAGGGCGTCCACATAAAAGCTTAGCTTTTTCCCATTTACTACGCCCTCCTCTGTTTGAGTTTTACGTGCATTTTTTGCTCCTTCTTTCCCCTTTTCAGTCCCCCTTTTTGGGGACTGAGGTAGCAGTCTCTGTTGTCAATCCCAAAATGTTCATTATTTTTTTTTGGCTTTTTCAAAAATTTTTCCGTTCCTCTTCAAAACTCTGAAATCCTAGCCTTTTGCTATTTTTGACTTGCACCTCCCCTTCCGGCTTTGGGATATCTTCCTCTTTTCCCCATTTTTAAACTAATTTTTCCTTCTATTCCTTTTTTTTCATTGTTCCTTTTTTATGAGCTTGCTCCCCAATTTTCCCTTTTGGGCAGCTTCCTCCTCCTGCCCCCTTTGGTTTTTCTTGTTGCCTCTGTGAAAAACCCATTTTTTTTTTTTCCTGATTGCCTCGAGGGGGAAAACCTATGAAATTTCCCTGTGTTTTAGGTTTATAGTGGGGTTATTCGGGAGTTGGGGGGGGAGGTAGAGGGGGAAACTGTGGAAAAATGTGGGGAGGAGGGGGGAGGGGGATTTAGGGTGGAATATGGGGAGTGGGAAGGGGAGAAGCAAATGAGTGAGGGGAGAGGGGAGAGGGGGAAGGAGGGAGAGGGGGGGGAGGGGGGAGGGAAAAAGGGAGGGAGGGGAGGGTTCGGGAAGGAGATTTGGGTGGGGGGGGTGATGTGTGAGTTGATGGTGGTGGTGTGTGTGTGTGGGGTGTGTGTGTCTGTTTGTGTGTGTGTGTGTGTGTGTGTGTGTGTGTGGTGGTGTGTGTGGGGTGGTGTGTGTGTGTGTGTTGTGTGTGGGGGTTAGGTGACTTGGGCGGTGAAGAGGGGGTCTCAGGGGCCCCTGACCCCCCAAACCTTTTTTTGGTGACCTAAACCCCCTCTCCTGGGACTTGCCCCGCACCTAGTTAAAAAGTTCCCCTTTAAAAAGTTTGGGTCCTCCCACCAAGCTTATAGTAAGTTACTGCCTTTTTTTTCTTTGGGAAATTCCCAAATTTGGCTTTTTCCTTTTTGGGAATATTTGAGTTCCTTTTTCTTTACCCGTTCGGTGAGGGGGACCATTCCCAATCATCTTGGGGGTTTAAATTTGGGAAAACCCTGGAACACCCACCCCAACCCAAACTCATAGGTGGTGTGTGTTTTGTGTTTTTTGTGTTGTGTGTGTGTTGTTGGTGTGTGTGTGGTGTGTGGTGTGTGTGTGTGTGTGGTGTGTTTGTGTGTGTTTGGGGTGTGGGGGTGTGTGTTGTGTGTTTTTGGGGGTGTGTGTGTGTGTTTTGGGTTTTTGTGAAAGGGGTTTTTTTCATTAACGTAAATAAGAGGGAAACGGCCCATACTTTTAAAATTATGATATTTCCCTGTGTGACCCAGACAACAAGGCGGGTAAAACAACACGGGCCCGGGTGTGTACAACACAGGGGTGTGTACAAAACAGGCAGGTGTGTACAGCCGGGAAAAGATGTAAAACCCAGGCGGGTTTGTTACAACCCGGGAAAGTTTTAAACAGCAAGGAAGATGAAAAACACGGGCCCGGGTGGTAAAAACAGGGGCGGGTGTGTACAACACAGGCAGGTGTTTTACAACGAAAGGCAGGTGTGTCAGCACAGGAAGATGTAAAAACCCGGCAGGTGTATACAACAAAAGGCGGGTGTGTACAGCACAGGAAGATTTTAAAACACAGGCAGGTGTGTCCCCAAACGGGCAGGTTAAACAACACAGGCAGGTGTTACAGAAACAGGAAGATTTTAAAACACAGGCGGTGGGGAAACCAACACGGGCGGGTTGTGTAAAAAACACAGGCAGGGGGTTACAAAACGGGCAGGTGTATAAAGACAGGCAGGTTAAATAACACAGGCGGTGTAAAAAACCCCACACAGGTGAAATTACAAAACGGGTAGGTGTGTACAACCGGGCCGGTGTAAAACAACACAGGTGGGGTGTGTAAAAACCAGGCGGGTTTGAAAAAAAACACAGGCAGAGGTATCCCAACCCAGGAAAGGTGTATACAACCAGGCAGGTGTAATAAAACAGGCAGGTGTATAAAAACGGCAGGTGTTAAAAAACCCCGGCGGGTGTTTTCAACACAGGCAGGTGTTACAACAAGGCAGGGGGTGACAACACGGCAGGTGTATCCCAAACACAGGCGGGTGTGTAAAAAACACGGGCGGGTTTGTATACAACACGGGCGGGTTGAAAATTTTAAACACGGGCAGGTTTTAAAAACCCCCAAGGCAGGGAAAACAACACAAGCAGGAAAATACAAACACAGGCGGGTTTGTATAAAAACACGGGCAGGTGTTACAACACAGGCGGTGAAAATACAACACAGGCGGGTGTAAACAACACGGGCCGGTTTATACAAACAGGCAGGTGTATCCCAACACGGGGACAAGTGTTTTAAAAACCCCAAGCAGGGGGTTAAAACCACAGGAAAGGTGTATACAACCCCAGGCAGGGGTATAAAACACAGGCAGGAAATATCCAACACAGGCGGGTTTGTTACAACCAGGAAAGGTGTTACAACACAACGGTGTTTCCAACAAAAGCCAGGTGAATAAAACCCAAGGGAGGTGAATGCAAAAAAGGAAATTGAATACAAAAACAGGAAAGGTGTATACAACAGTTCAGGTGTTTTAAAAAACCAGGAAGGTGTTTAAAACCCGGGGCAGGTGTTAAAACCCACAGGCAGGTGTATAAAAACCAAAGGCGGGTGAATACAACACAGGCAGGTGAAAAACAACACAGGGAGGTGAATCCCAACACAGGAAAGTGTATATAACCCCTGAGGTGTATATAACACAGGCAGGTGTCAAAAAACCACAGGCGGTTTATACAACACAGGCGGGTTTGTATACAACACGGCGGGGTAAAAACAACAGGGGGCAGGGTATATAACCGGGCATGAAAATACAACAGGGAAAATTTTTTTTTGAAAGGACCACCTGTTGGCATTTTGTGACAGTGACCCCCCAGTTTTGGAAACTTGTGACAGGGGAAAAAATTTTTTGGGCATTGTGACAGTGCCCCACCATTTTTGGGACACTTGTGACAGTGCCCCACCATTTTGGACATTTGTGACAGGGGCCCCATTTTTTGGACACTTGTGCAGTGACCCCCCAAAGTTTTTGGACATTGTGACGTGCCCCCCAGTGATGGACCCCTTGGGTGACAGGGGACCACCAGTTTTTTGGCACTTGGACAGTGCCCAAACCATTTTTGGGAAAACTTTTGACAGTGGCCACCTTTTTTGGGACACTTGTGACGGGGCCCACCATTTTTGGGAAACATTTTGTGAAGGGGACCCCCAAAGTTTTGGGGAACACTTGTGACAGTGACCACCATTTTTTGGACATTTTGTGACAGTGCCCCCGGGTGTTGGACATTTGGGACAGTGACCACAAGTTTTGGGATACTTGTGCGTGACCACCAGTGTTGGACAATTGTGCCCGTGACCCCCAGTGCTGGACACTTTTTTTTTGACAGTGACCACCAGTGCGGGAAACATTGGGGACAGTGCCCCCCATTTTGGGGACATTGGGGACAGTGACCACCATGCGGGGAACAAATTGTGACAGTAACCACCAGTGCTGGACATTTTGCAAACGTGCCCCAACAGTTTTTGGGAACATTTGGGACATTGTCCCCCATTGTGGAAAAAAAACTTTGCAGTGCCCACCAGTTTTGGACACTTGGGGACAGTGACCCCCCAGTTTTGGGCCCACTTGTGCCCAGTGCCCACCGGGTTTTGGAAAACTTGGACGGGGACCCCCAATGTTGAACACTTGTGACAGGGGCCATCAGTTTTGGACACTTGGGGGACAGTGACCACCCAGTTTTGGGGACACTGTGACGTGACTACCATGTTGGACCCCCTTGGTGACAGGGGCCCCCCAGTGAGGGGACACTTTTGACGTGCCCCACCGGTTTTGGACACTTGTGACAGTGACCACAAGTGTTGGATACTTGTGACAGTGACCACCAGTGTTGGACAATTGTGACAGTGACCACCAGTGCTGGACACTTGTGACAGTGACCACCAGTGCTGGACACTTGTGACAGTGACCACCAGTGTTGGACACTTGGGGGAACAGGGGCCCAAACCAGTGCTGGAAAATTGGGGCCCCAGTAACCCACCAGTGCGGAACTTGCGACATTAAACCAACAGTTTGGACACTTGTACAGTGCCCCACCAGTGTGGACACTTGTGACAGTGACCCCCCAGGTTGGACACTTGTGCCAGGGGCCCACCAGTGTTGGACATTTTGTGCCCGTGACCCCCAGTTTTGGGGCCCACTTGTGAAGTACCACCAGTTTTCCGAACTTGTGACAGTGACCACCAGTTTGGACACTTGGGGGCATTTGACCACCAGTGTTGGGGACTTGTGAATTGACCACCCAGTTTTTGGGACACTTGTGACAGTGACCACCAGTTTTGGACATTGGGACAGTGCCCCCATTTTTTGGACATTTGTGACAGGACCACCGGTTTTTGGACCTTGGGGACAGTGCCCAAAAATGTTGGATATTTGGTGAAAATTTGCCCACCAGGGGTTGGGAAAATTTTGCCCGTAAACCACCAGTGCGGGAAAACACTTTGAAAAGTAAACCCACCAGTGTGGCACTTGTGACGGGTGCCCAAACCAGTTTTTGGACACTTGTGCAGGGACCCCATGCTGGACAATTGGAAAAGTAACCCCCCTTTTTTGGAACTTTCAAAGTGACCAAATTTTTGGACCTTGTGACCGTGCCCCCCAGTGCTGGACACTTGTACAGTGACCACCATTTTGGACACTTTGTGCCCGGCCCCCCAGGGGGGGGTGTTGGACCTTGTAAAAAAATGCCCACCATTTTTGGGGACACTTTTTTTTTTTTGGACAGTGCCCCCCAAGTTGAACACTTGTGACAGTGGCCATCATTTTTGGGACACTTGTAAACAGTGACCACCAGTGTTGGACACTTGTGACAGTGACAACCAGTGTTGGACCCCTTGGTGACAGTGGCCCCAGGATGGACACTTTTGACAGTGCCCACCGGGGGTTGGACATGTGACAGTGACCACAATGTTGGATATTGTGCAGGGGACCACCAGTTTTGGACAATTGTGACAGTGCCCCACCATGCTGGACACTTGTGACAGTGACCCCCAGCTGGAAAATTTGTGACAGTGACCCACCAGTTTTGGGACATTGGACAGTGACCACCAGTGCTGGCCCCTTTGTGACAGTAACCACCAGTCTGGCCCACTTGCGCTTTGACCAAAAAGTTTTGGACACTTGTGACGGTGCCACCATTTGCTGGCCCTTGTGCCCAGTGACCACCAGTTTTGGACATTGTAAACAGGGCCCAAACCGGGTTTTGGGACACTTGTGACAGTGCCACCATTTTGGGACACTTGGGGACATGACCCCCCCATGCGTATACTTTGACAGTGCCCCACCAGTTTTGGGAAAAAAAAACCCTTGGGGCATCGACCCCCGGGTTTTTTGGGCTTTGGGACAGGGGAACCCCCAGTGTTGGACACTTGTGACAATGCCCCCAGTGTTGGAAACTTGTGACATTTGACCACCTGTTTTGGGGACACTTGTAAACAGGACCCCAGGGTTGGTCGCTTGTGGCATAAACCACAATTGCCCGGTCGCGGGGGACGTGCCTCCGTGTTTGGCCCTTGTGACATTGCCCAAAAGGGTTTTGGGAAAACAATTGGGGACAGGGGCCCCCCCAAGTGTCGGACACTTGTGCAAGGGCCCACCAGTGTGGGAAAACTAGTGACAATGCCCCACAATGTTGAAATTTTTTTTGGACTTTAAACCCAAAAGTTTTTTGGTCGCTTGAAAACAGGGGACCCACCAATGCTGGTGGGTTTGTGACAGTGCCCCCAGGGGCTGATCGCTTTTTGACAGTGACCACTATTTTTTGATCGTTTTTTACAGTGACCACCAGTTTTGGCCCACTTTGGAATGACCACCGGGTCGCTAAAATTTATGACAGTAACCACCAGTGTCGGACACTTGTGAAATGGCCCCCCTTTGTTGGACCCCTTGTGACAGTGACCAAAAAGTTTGGACACTTTGAGAGTGCCACCAGTTTTTGGACACTTGGTCAGGGGATCAAGTGTTGGACACTTGTGAGAGTGCCACCAGTGTTGGAAGTTTGGGGCAGGGGACCACCAGTTGGACACTTTGACATTGCCCACAGGTTTGGGACACTTGTAAAGGTGCCCCCCAGTGTTGGAAGCTTGTCCCGTGAGCCCCTTTTGGGACACTTGTGACGTGCCAAAAACCATTTTGGGGCACTTGGGGACGTGGGCCTCCAGTTTTGGGGCCCACTTGGGGCCCAGTGACCACAAGTGTTGGGCCCCTTTGTGGGGAGGGGCCCCCCAGTGTTAAAAGCTTGTGACAGGACCCCCATGTTGGAAACTTGTGAAAAGGTGGCCACCATTGTCGGACCCTTGGCCCAGTGGCCTCCAGTGTTGGCATTGTAAACAGTGACCCCCAAGTTTGGACCCCTTTAAAAGAGTGACCAGGTTTTTGGCCTTTGACAGTGACCCCATGTTGGAAGCTTGTGACAGTGGCCACAAGTGTCGGGACACTTGTGACAGGGGCCCCTCCAGTGTTGGACACTTGTGACAGTGACCCCAATGTTGGACACTTGGTGAGAGGGGGCCACCAGTGCGGACATTTGTGACAGTGGCCCCCAGTTTTGGGAACTTGTGACATTGGCCAAACCAGTGGGGGGAAAAGTTTTTGGCATGGCCACTTTTTTTTCGAAACCTTTTGACAGGGGCCACCATGTTCAAACCCGGGTGACATTGGCCACCAGTGTTGGAAGCTTGTGACAGGGGGTCACTATTTTGTTCGAAGTTTGGGGACAGGGGCCCCAAACCATTGTTTTGGGAAGTTGTGCCCAATGGTCACTAGTGTTTTAAATTTTTGGGGACAGTGCCCCCCTATTGTTCGAAGCTTGTGACAGGGGGCCACTAGGTTCGAAGCTTGTGACAGTGGCCACCAGTGCTCAAAGCTTGTGAATTTGGGCCCACCAGTTTTTCGAAACTTGGGGCAGACCCCTGGGTTTTCGAAGCCCTTTTGACGGGGCCCCACCAGTTTTCGAACCCTGTGACAGTGCCACTAGTGTTCGAAGTTGTGACAGTGGCCACCAGGGGTTCGAAGCTTTGACAGGGGGACCATTTGTTGGAAGTTGTCCCGTGGCCACTAGTTTTGGGAAGGGTTTGTAACAGTGGCCACCCAGTGTTTAACCCTGTGACAGTGGTCATTTGTGTTCGAACCTGGGGGACAGTGGCCACCAGGGGTTTCAGGGTTTTGCAGTGGCCACCAGTATTGAAAACCTGTGACAGTGGCCACAAAGTTTTCGAACCTTTTTGACAGGGCCACTATTTGTTCGGGGCCCTGTGACAGTGGCCCAATTTTTTCGAAGCTTGTGACAGTGGCCCCAGTTTTCGAACCCCTGTGACAGTGGCCACTAGTTTCGAGGGTTGGACAGTGGCCCCGGGGTGTTCGAACTTGTGACGTGGCCCCAGTGTTCGAAGTTTGACAGGGGCCCACCAGTGTTCGAAGCTGGGGCCCGGGCCCACAGTTTTTGGGAAGCTTTTTGCCCGAGGCCCCCAGGTTCGAAGCTTGTGCCAGAGGAACAAAAATTTTTTCCCGAAGCCTGTGACAGGGCCATTTGGGTGTTCGACGGTTGGGAAAGTGGCCCCAGGGGCCCAAAGGGTTTGGGGCAGTGGCCACCAGTGTTCGAAGTTTGTGAAGGTGGCCCCCCGTGTTCGAAGTTTTGTGAGAGTGGCCACCAGTGTTCGAACTTGTGAAGGGGCCCAACCTTTTTTGGAAAGTTTTGGACAGTGGCCACTAGTTTGGGAAACCTGTGACAGGGGCCCCACCGTGTTCGAAGTTGTGAAGTGGCCACCAGTTTTCCCGAAGCTTGGGGACAGGGGCCCACTAGTTTTTCGAAGGTTGTGACAGGGGCCCCAGGTTTTCAAAAGCTTGTGAAGTGGCCCTAGTTTTTCAAAGGGTTTGTGCAGAGGCCCCCCGTTTTCAAGCTTGAGACAGGGGTCACTAGTTTTCCCAAAGGTTGGGGACAGTGGCAAACTAGCTTTTCGAAGGTTTGACAGGGGCCCACTAGTGTTCGAAAGGTTTGACAGTGGCCACCAATGTTCAAACCCCCGTGACATTTAAAATTCACTGTGTTCGAAGTTTGTGACAGGGGCCCACCAGTTTCGAAGCTTGTGAAGGGGCCACCAGGTTGGAAGCTTGTGACAGGGGCCCACCAGTGTTCGAAGTTTTTTTTTTGTAAAAAATTTTAAAAAATTTTTAAATTTTTTTTTTTAAATTAGAAAAGACACTTTCTTTCTGGTTATTTTTTACTAGGGCGCAGGGGGTTTTTTTTGTTGAAGAAATGATAACCCCCCCCCGAAGGATACCTTCAAAAACTCTTTCTCCGGGCCTGACAAATCCTCACTGGGTGTTCCTTTTTAGGGGCTCGTAAAACTGCCTGGGCGGGGAGAAGGGCATACCCTTTTATGGGCGCGCATGTAGCGGAAAAAATTTTCCCCCTGTTTTAACAGGCAAGGAAAAAAAAAAGAGGGAGGGTTTTATACTAAAGTGTGGGGGAAAAAAAATTTTCCCCAGTGTGGTATTGTTTTTGGAGGACTGCTCTGCCCCTTTCACGTGTTAAAAAAAAAACGGGGTTTCAAAAGCTTAGAGATTCCATGAATACTAAAAGGGGGACTCCCCCTTTTCTAGCTTCCACCTGTTCTGGGTTTTCGAAAAAAATTAGTCATATCCTTGCCCCAATTTTCCATTAAAATTCAGTAGGGTTCAATATGCTTTGGGATTAAAAACTGGTGGCTCCCTTTTTGGGAAAAAATTTTAAAATTTAAAAAATTTTTTTGGGGTTGCCCCAAGGCTAAAAAAAAAATTAAAATTTAAAATTTAAAATAAATTCAAAAAAATTTAATAATAAAAAATTTTCCTCTTTTACATTTATCTTTGTGCTGAAAGAACATACACTTTTAAAAAATTCTTAGTCCCGCCCTGGTACTTAAAACATTTAATAAAATTAAAAAATATGTACAAGCAAGTTTGGTATGTGTGTAAGTTCCAAAGTATTTTCGCAAATTTCCTCACGCCCTCGACCGATTTTAAAAAAGGGGTTTGACAAAGTCCCTCAAAAACTAGCCTTGCCCCAACGGGAATCAAACAGTCTGCTTAAAAACAATAAAAAAATGCTAACCCCAATATAATATAAACAACCCAACTGCGACACAAAATCAGGAACGGGAAAATAATTAACGACACAAATTTAAACCCAACAGCAAAACCCCCAAACAAAAGTCACAAAACCCCATAGTACTGAATCTAAGTTCAGCATAAGAAAATCCCTGACTGTGACATTACCCCAGATACCAGTACAAGTTAAAGGGTTTGAAGCTTTCAGCTCAGAACCTGGTTTGCTCAGATTTCTATGCGACAAACCTCAGTACAATAAAGGGTTTTTGGGGAAAATTTTTTTATTTTTTTTCTTACAATTTTTTTTTTTGTGAAAAAGTTTAAAAGAACTAACAAAGCTACAAGATGATCTTTTCCAAAAAGGGCCAATAAGGGGGATTTTAAACCTTTGTCTGGAATACGTCCACCCCCCAACGAGTCTAGAACCCGACGAAAAACTTTTTAGGCGAGGTGTGATCACCCCCCCCCGATCACGTGAAGTCCAGGACCCGGTTTTTGCCCAGCGACCCAAAGAGAAGCCCCGGGAGGGAAACCCAGCCACAAGCGATAATTACAGTTGTTAGACAATCCCAAAACTTGAAATATGGGGCTTTAATATGTTTCTCCCCACCTAACAAATAATTTTTTATAAAGTTTAAATATTACGATTTAAACTATTATCGCAAAAATAAGCAAATAAAAATTTATGAAAAGGAAACCTACAGTTAAAATATATATACATTAAAATATTTTGCAACCCATTCAGGGTTGCAACAAAACCCTGTAGCGTTCTTTTTAATTTTGGGGAAAAAAATAATCAAAAGTTTTTATTTTCACTGAATTTTTAAAGGGGGATTTTAGCTTTCTTTTCCATTTTTCCCGTAATTTTAAAGTTTTTTAAAAAATAACCACTTTTTATTTTAACCCGTGGAAATTTTTTAAACGCTTTCGCAAAATTTTTTCCCCATTTTCAAGGTACAAAAATGATAATTGGCAGAAGGTTATAAGGGTGAATATCACCTGGTTGAAAATGACACCTAAACCCCGGCGGGACTGGGCACCTGAACCCAGGGAAAGGGACTGACACCCGACCCCGGAAGTTGGGGCTTGAAAATAAAATAAAGATTTTTTTACATGCCATAAACAAATACCAAAATTTTTGACTGACATGTCAGACATAGATTTTAATTTTTCACAATTTTATTTAAATTAAAAAATAAAACTAATTTTTTTATTAAATATGAACAATTTTCATATTGAAATCAATAATATATATTTTTAAAATTAATAATATTTTTTTTTCCCCAAAGGGCGAGAAAGTTTTAGAAACAGGTCCAAAGATCGAAACGTTTCTTTGAGCAAAAATCCTGGGCTGTACACAGGGGGTCCCCTTTAAAATTTTTAACCCCGTTTAACACAATAAAATTAAATTATGCATGATATTTGAAAGGGAAATTTAAAAAAAATTTATAACCCAAAAAATTTAAAAATACAAAAAAAACCTTTTAAATTATCATTAATTTCACCTCTGTTGGTCATCAGTAGCCCCCCAAAATTTTTTGAACAAATATCACCAAAATTTTTGTGGGAAAAAAAATAAAAATTTATTTTTAAAGAGGGAAGAGGGCGCCATGGGAAAGGTTCGGTCAGGGGACCAAAAACTCCCGTGGGGGGTTTATAATATGACTAAGCCCGCGTCAGGAACACTTGTTCGTTTATGGGGAAATCTTACCTAACCACATATGTAGCCTTAAAAACATCAAAACCCCGTCCCCCGGCCTAATCACCAGTTTTGTACTACATTTACCAGGGCTGTTTGCCCCCCATCACCACGTCTGTAGCCTACTTTATCACGTCTGTACCTAAAACACCACGTCTGGGAGCCTACATCACACGTCTGTAAACCTACATCCCCCACGTCTTAGCCATAATCACCATTCGCAGCCTTTCATTTTAACCCCGTCTGTAGCCTTTCTTTACCACGTTTTGTAGCCTACATCCCCACGTCGGGAGGGCCCAATCACCACGTCTGTAGCCCACATCAAACCCCGTTTTGTAGCCTACATCATCACGTCTGTAGCCTACATCACCACGTCTGGGGAAACCTACATCAAACCCCGTCTGTAGAATGCCTTTAAAAACGGGGTGTTAGGCTTTAAAAGAATATTTTAACAACAATAATTTTAAAATTTTGAAACCCTTTTCCAGTGCCTTTTTTTTTTGTTTAACTCACCTTGGCCTTATATCCCCCCTTCCCTTTGCCCTTTCCACTCACCACCACCCCCATGCCATGGACTGTGCTCTGTGTGTGTGACACCGAACCTTGCCCACTGTCGCCCTTTGGTTTTTGCCCCCACGATTTTGGCCCCGTCCCCCAGAACTTTCCAAATTTTCCCGGAAATGCTGGGAGGGCGAAATGAAAAGTGAAAGTCCGTTTCGGGATGAGTCTCAAACTCTTTTTCTTTTTCTATAGCCCCCCCATCCCCCTGGGTATTCTTTTAACCCCGGGCCCCTTCCCCCCTTTTACGGGTCCCCCATTTAGGGGGAAATCAGTTAGTCTCCTTTAAAAAAGGGTCAAGGGTCTTTTATGTACAGAAACCCTGTTTATGAGACACTTGTTTTTGCTCCAGGTGAATAAAATTTAAAAATAAAATTCAAAAAGTTACTGCTTTGGGAAAACAGTTCCGATAATAACACAAAGACCCTGCAAACCCTAAACAACCCAAAAGCTCAGTTTGGGGTTTGTTCTCTATCTGGCCCGAAAAACATTTTCACTGCAAAATTCTAGGCACCTAAGTGGGGGTCTTCATGAATGTCTTAACTCCCACCACAGCTTTTGAGTCTCTTGCAAGCCACTCTGAACAGCCCCCACTGCATACGTCTGATGCCATGGGGAAAAACCCTTGCCCACTGGGGACCAAGATTTGCTGTCTTGGCCCGGAAAATCTTGCCCGAGTAAAGTCACTCTGGTACAGATTTCCCCCTGGGAGGCCCAAAACCCCTTCCCGGTAGGTACAAAAAATTTTTCCCTTGTTTGCAAAATTTTTTTTGGGCCCAAAACATCTCTCTCAGTTCCCGTTTACAAATCCTGGGTTCTGATCTGTCATAGGGGGGAAAAATGTAGAACGTTTCGAGGATTCTGAAGTTGTTTCTGCCTTTTCATTACTGCGGCTCAAGGAAAAGGATATACTGCAAAGTAGGGAAAGCCCCCTCTGACTTTTCAAAAAAAAAAAAAAAAAGAAAAAAAGAAAAATGGCAAAGTCAGTATCAGTGTATGTGAAGCTGTGGAAGACAGACGAGGTCCATCTTCTAGTCCACGAGCGACGACACTGACATTCAGACGTGTGAAATTGTTTCCGGTGCCATAAGTTACCCAAATATAGGCAGGTGGACACAGTAGACGACAGAACTTTCCAGCCAGGATCACAACAATGTAAGTATCCACTGTCCGAATCGGTCAGGTTGACAAGCCACACATCAAGGTAACTTGCAGGTGATAAAAAGGTGGGTAATAATAGTAGAATTATCGACAAAATGTTAAGTAAATGGACTAAGATGCAACTTATGTGACATTTTATTGTAGCAACGTTTCCTCTACCAGAGCTTTGTTAAGCAGTATTGCAGTGCAACATAACTCCTGGAGAGCGAAACGTTACCATAATATACGCAGTTACTTTAGTTGCACCTTGTCCATTTATCTAACGTAGAGTGTTGTAGACTTCACGAGAGCTGACCATCCAGTGAATGGTGCACGAGAGCTGCAGCATCCAGGTGGAGTGACGAGAGCCCACATCCAGCTGAGGTGCAGAGACTGACCACCAGTGGGGTGCCGAGGCGCACCATCGGTGAAGGTGACATGGACCGCAGCCATCCAGTGGAAGTGCACGAGAGCTGCACATCCAGGTGGAGGTGCAGGAGAGCGCACCATCCAGGGAAGGTGCACGAGAGCTCGCACTCGTGAAGGTGCAGAGAGCCCACCATCTCAGGTGAAGGTGAACGGTCCGCACCATCCAGGTGAAGGTAGGAGAGCCGTCATTCCAGTGAATGGTGCCAGGATCCGCGCTCAGGTGAATGGTGCACGAGAGCGCACCATCGGTGAGATGTACGAGAGGCACCAATCCAGGTGAAGGTGCACAAGCTGCACCATCCGGTGAAGGTGCACGAGAGCTGCACCATCCAGGTGAAGGTCACGAGGCTGCACCATCCAGTTGAAGGTGCACGAATGCTCCACCATCCAGGTGAAGGTGCACGAGAGCCGGCACCATCCAGGTGAGTGCACGAGAGTGCCCATCCAGGTGAAGGTGCACGAGAGCTGCACCATCAGGTGAGGTTGCACGAGACCACATCAGGTGAAAAAGGTGCAGAGAGCTGATCATCACAGGTTGAAGGTGCACAGAGCTGCACATCCAGGGGGAAGGTGCACGAGGAGCTGCACCATCCAGGAGAAAGTGCCGAGAGCGCACCATCAGGTGAAGGTGCACGAGAGCCGCCCATTCAGCGTGAAGGGGTGCACACGAGACGCACCATCCAGGTGAAGGTGCACGAGAGCTGCACCATCCAGGTGAAGGTGCACGAGAGCTGCACCATCCAGGTGAAGGTGCACGAGAGCCGCACCATCCAGGTGAAGGTGCACGAGACCGCACCATCCAGGTGAAGGTGCACGAGAGCCGCACCATCCAGGTGAAGGTGCACGAGAGCCGCACCATCCAGGTGAAGGTGCACGAGAGCGCACCATCCTAGGTGAAGGTGCACGAGAGCTGCACCATCCAGGTGAAGGTGCACGAGAGCCGCACCATCCAGGTAAAGGTGCACTAGACCGCACCATCCAGGTGAAGGTGCACGAGAGCCGCACCATCCAGGTGAAGGTGCACGAGAGCCGCACCATCCAGGTGAAGGTGCACGAGAGCCGCACCATCCAGGTGAAGGTGCACGAGAGCCGCACCATCCAGGTGAAGGTGCACGAGAGCCGCACCATCTAGGTAAAGGTGCACGAGAGCTGCACCATCCAGGTGAAGGTGCGCGAAAGCTGCACCATCCAGGTGAAGGTGCACGAGAGCGCACCATCCAGGTGAAGGTGCACGAGAGCTGCACCATCCAGGTGAAGGTGCACGAGAGCCGCACCATCCAGGTGAAGGTGCACGAGAGCTCGCACCATCCAGTGATGGTGCACGAGAGCCGCACCCCATCCAGGTGAAGGTGCACGAGAGCCGCACCATCCAAGTGAAGGTGCACGAAGCCGCCCCTACTCAAAGGGTGAAGGTGCACGAGAGCCTGCACCATCCAGGTGAATGTGCACGAGAGCGCACATCCAATGGGTGCACGAGAGCCGCACCATCCAGTTTGAAGGTGCACGAGAGCGCACCATCCAGGTGAAGGTGCACGAGACGCCGCGCCATCCAGGTGAAGGTGCACGAGAGCTGCACCATCCAGGTGAAGGTGCACGAGAGCTGCACCATCCAGGTGAAGGTGCACGAGAGCTGCACCATCCAGGTGAAGGTGCACGAACGCCGCACCATCCAGGTGAAGGTGCACGAGAGCTGCACCATCCAGGTGAAGGTGCACGAGAGCCGCACCATCCAGGTGAAGGTGCACGAGAGCTGCACCATCCAGGTGAAGGTGCACGAGAGCTGCACCATCCAGGTGAAGGTGCACGAGAGCCGCACCATCCAGGTGAAGGTGCACGAGACCGCACCATCCAGGTGAAGGTGCACGAGAGCCGCACCATCCAGGTGAAGGTGCACGAGACCCGCACCATCCAGTGATGGTGCACAGAGCCCGCACCATCCAGTGAAGGTGCACGAGAGCCGCACCATCCAGGTGAAGGTCCCCACGGAGAGCTGCACCATCCGGGGGAAGGTGCACCGAGAGCTGCACCATCCAGGTGAAGGTGCACGTGGCCGCACCTTCCAGGTGAGGTGCACAGAGCAGCCGTCACTTCCAGGTGAAGGTGCACGAGAGCCGCACCATCCAGGTGAAGGTGCACGAGAGCCGCACCATCCAGGTGAAGGTGCACGAGAGCTGCACCATCCAGGTGAAGGTGCACGAGAACTGCACCATCCAGGTGAAGGTGCACGAGAGCCGCACCATCCAGGTGAAGGTGCACGAGAGCCGCACCATCCAAGTGAAGGTGCACGAGAGCCGCACCATCCAGGTGAAGGTGCGCGAGAGCCGCACCATCCAAGTGAAGGTGCACGAGAGCCGCACCATCCAAGTGAAGGTGCACGAGAGCTGCACCATCCAGGTGAAGGTGCACGAGAGCTGCACCATCCAGGTGAAGGTGCACGAGAGCCGCACCATCCAAGTGAAGGTGCACGAGAGCCGCACCATCCAAGGGAAGGTGCACGAGAGCCGCACCATCCAGGTGAATGTGCACGTGAGCTGCACCATCCAAGGTACACGAGAGCCGCACCATCCAGTTGAAGGTGCACGAGAGCCGCACCATCCAAGGTGCACGAGAGCCACACCATCCAAGTGAAGGTGCACGAGAGCCACACCATCCAAGTGAAGGTGCACGAGAGCCACACCATCCAGGTGAAGGTGAACAAGAGCTGCACCATCCAGTTGAGGGTGCACAAGAGCCGCACCATCCAGGTGAGGGTGCACGAGAGCCACACCATTCAGGTGAAGGTGCACAAGAGCTGCAGGTAAAGTGCACGAGAGCTGCACCATCCAGGTGAAGGTGCATGAGAGCCACGCCATCCAGGTAAAGGTGCACGAGAACCGTACCATCCAGTTGAAGGTGCACGAGAGCCGTACCATCCAAGGTGCACGAGAGCCACACCATCCAAGTGAAGGTGCACGAGAGCCACACCATCCAGGTGAAGGTGCACGAGAGCCACGCCATCCAGGTAAAGGTGCACGAGAACCGCACCATCCAGGTGAAGGTGCACAAGAGCCGCACCATCCAGGTGAGGGTGCACGAGAGCCACACCATTCAGGTGAAGGTGCACAAGAGCTGCAGGTAAAGTGCACGAGAGCTGCACCATCCAGGTGAGTGGGAGTGGTAAAGGTGCAGTGAACCACCCATCCAGGTGAAGGTGCACGAGAACCGCACCATCCAGGTGAAGGTGCACGAGAGCCACTTCATCCAGGTGAAGGTGCATGACAGCGGCACCATCTAGGTGAAGGTGCACGAGAGCCACACCATCCAGGTGAAGGTGCATGACAGTGGCACCATCCAGGTGAAGGTGCATGACAGTGGCACCATCCAGGTGAAGGTGCACGAGAGCCACGCCATCCAGGTGAAGGTGCACGAGACCTGCACCATCTAGGTGAAGGTGCACGAGAGCCACACCATCCAGGTGAAGGTGCATGACAGCGGCACCATCCAGGTGAAGGTGCACGAGAGCCACACCATCCAGGTGAACATGAGAGCTGGCGGCATGACACGGACACATGCATCTCCAGGCACGTACGCGGATCAAACTTCTTTACCAGTAGTAGCTTTCACTGTTAGCTAAGGAAGGAGGATACAGGTGATATTTTTGTTTGAAGAACGTGCCGCTGTCTTCCTGTGTGTGCTCTGGAGAAGATATAACCATCTGTCTGGAACCCGGTGATCTGCTGATCATATTAAGTCTGGATGTTTAATGCTGGCGAACTGAACAGTCGCATGGAGTTTTTCCTGATTGTCTCATAGACTGAGGAGGTGCGATCTACAAGTTGTTGGAATTGTCCTGTGTATAGAGTTTCTACTGTGCGGACTGAAAAATAATAACCATAGTGTTGTCATGTGATCACAGAAGCATTCAGGACATTATACGTGTCCAAGGTCAGCAATTCTTCAGTGTCATTGAAGAAGGGACTGCCGTGGTTCCATTTCCTGTATCATACAAGTAAAGTGCATTTCTATTGACTTTCTGAGCAAAAGGAAGAAACAAATAATTTTTGGTCATGAGGTATGGCCTGGGTCACTGGTCTCTAGCAGCAGCAGATTCGCTTACTGATTATACAATAGCGGGCGCTTGTGTATGCTGTCCCTGTATTATGAAAATATGGTCCTAAGCTGCCACGCTACTGATCTGACTACACACATACAGTTCAATGACTGTCTGCCTTAAGGTTTCAGAAGCTCTAATCTACACAAACATCAGAGAACAAGCCTCATAACGGTTGCCTGCCTCAGGCTGCAGGCATCTCTGGTCTGCACACACACGCACATGCATCAGAGAGCAGGCCTCATAACGGCTACCTACCTCCAGCTGCAGGGAGCTCTGGCCTACACATATACAATACACCAGAACACAATCCTCACAGCAAAGAGCTACATTTACACTGGCTAATAATATTTGGGGTCATGCAGGTGTCGTGTATATCATGTTATACAAGGCACCAACGTGCCGCCTGTACATGTCTAACACTTAGTGGTATACAGTATAGATTTATTTAGTTTATTCATAAAAAATACTTTAAAATAAAGTCTGAAGTATCCTCAGAGAGGTGTGTGTTACTCTCAGTTTATTAAGTAGAATCTGCTTGAATTACTCTTCCAGGGGTTAAGAAAATCTTGTTTGGTTGTTAATAGATGAACTGCAACCTTAATGATCTCTCTTGTAATTAATTGGCTTTAATCCCAATAACTCCCCCCCCCTAAAAAAAACCTCTCTTGGTATCATAGAATGCTTAAATTCTGATACAGGGATAGATTTTCCTTGTGTTTACCAAAGATAAATGGTGGGTTGTAGCTTCTTGGGAAGAACTCACCACTATGTGAGAACCATGACCCTTAAGCGCAGTCCATGGAATCTTCTCCCCTCCCTCCCTCCATCCCTCCCTCCCTCACCAACACAGCCTGTAGTGTGTCACCAGCCTCTGTCCTCATCACAAGCGCTGCACGATAAACAACAATGACAAAACGTTCACTCGCGCATCTATCCGCTGGCTAAGTCTTCAACTTTTCCAAAACACACAAGCGTCAAGCATGGTTTCAAACTATTTCATTCTCCTTTTGTATGTTCTGACCTCACAAGAAACATGGCTTGCAAACAAGACTGCCCAGCTTTTAAGACCTTTATGACCAAGTGGAGTAGAGCGTAATATATAATATAATATATATTATATATTATATATATTATATATTATACTATTTATAATATAATATATATATATATATATATATATATTGTATGCTCTCACATGGGGAAAGTGGAACAGAATTCTTCCTCTGTAAGCCATGCGTATCGTGAGAGGCGACTAAAATGCCGGGAGCGAGGGGCTAGTAAACCTCTTCTGTATATAATTACTAAATGTAAAAGGAGAAACTTTCGTTTTTCCTTTTGGGCCACCCTGCCTCGGTGGGATACGGCCGGTGTGTTGAAAGAAATATAATATATATATATATATATATATATATTATATATATAATATATATATATAATACATATTTCTATATATATATATTATAGAATATATATAATATATATATATATATATATAATATATATATTATATATCAATAACAACACTGCACTAGCAAGGACTCGAAAACCCATGCTGCTTTGGCTGCCTCATGGTGGGCGAAAACACATGACGCCCTAATCCATTAGACCTTACGATCGTATGGTCCAGTGGATTAAGGCGTCACGTGTTTTCGCCCACCATGAGGCAGGCCAAAGCAGCATGGGTTCCAGTCCTTGGCTAGCGCAGTGTTGTTATTGATTTTTAGTCACATTTCGTCATTTGATGTACTACGAAACCATATGCTTCTGTTGCAAAGTAGGCCATAAACTCTGATTGCAATTACCTCTTCCTGGCTTACTAACTGTTTATTAATAACTGCAATAATAATAATAATAATAATAATAATAATAATAATAATAATAATAATAATAATAATAATAATAATCTACTGTTTCAATGTATCTAGTTAGAGAAGGAATTGGAGGAGTGAGTGTATGCCTCAACATGCAGTAATGTCGCTTCTCTGAAATAATCAAGCAATAGGCTGCCTGTGTTCGCTTAGCTGCAAATAGGTGCCTGGGTGTGAGTCCCCTTTTACTCCTAACATGCTGAAAGAAAGGGTGGCAGTATACGTTATAAGCGGACTTTGAAAGAAACTGAGGCAGGATAACAGCCCTTAGCATCTAGATGAGCGGAATTAGGCTAACAGCTTTCAGCAAGTAATTTGAGCAAAATAGAGTGGATATCTAGGAGCCTTTCACAGCATGTAAGGTGATACACACGCTGCTTAGTTCTCCAGTACCATATTTTTTCAAGACATGACCCTCCAACCGGAGGGCCCAAGAGAGAAGAAAGAAGAATGAAGAAGACGAACGACACTCCCCGCCCAGGGGGCCACCGCCGGGTCACCATCTGGAGAAGACCCGGGCCGGAAGTACTGGCAAATCTCTAATGAATGAATTCAAGACATGTCATAAAATATGCCACAGAAGAGGCGGCTCCTGCCAGCATGGTGAGTTGGGTAAACACTGGTACCAAGAGATTTTCCATGACACTGTCTGAAGCAAGATTCTGTAAGTAAACAAACAGGGCTCGATACGGTGTACACTCTCAGTGGCTCTATAAACCCCCAACAAGAAGAAGAACTAGACTTTAGTGGGTTGTTTGTACTCACGTCGCCTCTGGAGAGGTCAAGAAGCATTGTAAATTATTAATTTTGTTTTCCATTGGGAAACAGTAAACTCGTAGAGGTCACACAACACGTGCAGAATAAGAGGCGGTCAAGTAAACAACACGAAGGCTAGAACAACACAAACTGGAACAATACACAAATAACCCCCTCTTAGAAAACATTCTGTAAGGCAGTCAAATGTGCTCAAAGTAGAAGGCAGATCCAATTCCCTGGAACAAGAGCCCTTTTACCCGCATTCTTAAACCCTTCAAGGGTTGAAGAACTAAAAAGATTAATTCCGAAAAGCAACTAACATTAAGTGCAATGTAAGCAAGTGATTTAATTTACAGTAAATGCAACAAGGTAACGATTTTTCCATGTCTCAAATCTTAATCTAGGAAAAAACAAAATTAAGTTGAAGCAGCCAAGTCGACCTTTCCACTTAAGATTTAATTTTCTTGGTCTGCAAATGTGTGGCAACTGCTGTAAATCGCCGCCTCGACGCCCCGGGTAACGAGGCCCTTTACCAGTCATTAGTTGTCGATAATGACCCTCTCGTTAACGCAAAACTTTAGCGAAATGAGTCCCGGGGCTCTTTACCCCAGGATGCGTGCCCCTACTACTCTAATAGGGAGGGAGGTGGAGGTGGGGGGAAGGGGGACACACTACCCTCTCTCCCCCCGTGAGAAAACTGAAGGTTGGTCAGGTGTAACGACCTGTAATAATGGTCAAAAACGCTCGTTATCATACGTAGAGCTCGACCATCAGTGGTACGCCTGTGGTAAGCTGGCGGCGTACAGCCTCTCACACGTCCCAACAACCACCACTGCTGAGAGAACCAAACATGAAAATGCCAAGAAACTTAAATATGGTTATAACCAATCAAGAAATGGTTTAAATCCTATGAGCAAAGGTCATTAAAACTGGGTATAACCTGTTTACAACCAATGTAAATAATATCTTTTTTAATGTGGCGGGGGCAGACTTATTTACCATGTCCGCATTGTATGTACTTGTGTAATGTATTACGTGTCTGAACCTAATAAACTTACACAGTCAAGTATACTCTAATCTTAATGGCAAGGTATTCAAAGTAACTGCACAGTATATGTACTGCGAAATCCACACCTTAGAGTATGTAACTGCAATATTAGGTTGGTTGTTAATGGGGCTTTAAGCCTATGACTACACGATGGGTCATTAAGGCTCATCGTGACCATTTCAAACCAGACAGGTTACTTTTAGTAGTTTAAAAAGAGGAATTAAACTTCATTATACCACGCTGAGACTAGATAC
>NC_069430.1:44780433-44789827 GCF_026875155.1 Cherax quadricarinatus
GGGCCAGGAGCTAGGACTCGACCCCTGCAACCACAAATAGGTGAGTACAAATAGGTGAGTACACACACACACACACACACACACACACACACACACCTGGAACGGAACAGGAGTATAAATGCCAACCAGCACGGATTCACGGAAGGCAAATCCTGTGTCACAAACCTTCTAGAGTTTTATGATAAAATAACAGAAGTAAGACAAGAGAGAGAGGGGTGGGTTGATTGCATCTTCTTGGACTGCAAGAAGGCCTTTGACACAGTTCCTCACAAGAGATTAGTGCAGAAGCTAGAGCATCAGGCGCATATAACAGGAAGGGCACTGCAATGGATCAGAGAATACCTGACAGGGAGGCAACAACGAGTCATGGTACGTAATGATGTATCACAGTGGGCACCTGTGACGAGCGGGGTCCCACAGGGGTCGGTCCTAGGACCAGTGCTATTTTTGGTATATGTGAACGACATGACGGAAGGGTTAGACTCAGAAGTGTCCCTGTTTGCAGATGATGTGAAGTTAATGAGGAGAATTAAATCTGATGAGGACCAGGCAGGACTTCAAAGAGACCTGGACAGACTGGACACCTGGTCCAGCAAATGGCTTCTCGAATTTAATCCTGCCAAATGCAAAGTCATGAAGATAGGGAAGGGCACAGAAGACCACAGACAGAGTATAGGCTAGGTGGCCAAAGACTGCAAACCTCACTCAAGGAGAAAGATCTTGGGGTGAGTATAACACCGAGCATGTTCCGGAAGCACACATCAATCAGATAACTGCTGCAGCATATGGGCGCCTGGCAAACCTGAGAACAGCATCCCGATACCTTAGAAAGGGAATCATTCAAGACACTGTACACCGTGTATGTCAGGCCCATACTGGAGTATGCAGCACCTGTTTGGAACCCGCACTTGATAAAGCACGTCAATAAACTAGAGAAAGTACAAAGGTTTGCAACAAGGTTAGTTCCAGAGCTAAGGGAATGTCCTATGAAGAAAGATTAAGGGAAATCGGCCTGACGACACTGGAGGACAGGAGGGTCAGGGGAGACATGATAACGACATATAAAAATACTGCGTGGAATAGACAAGGTGGACAAGGACAGGATGTTCCAGGGGGGGACACAGAAACAAGAGGCCACAATTGGAAGTTGAAGACACAAATGAGTCAGAGAGATAGTAGGAAGTATTTCTTCAGTCATAGAGTTGTAAGGCAGTGGAATAGCCTAGAAAATGACGTAGTGGAGGCAGGAACCATACACAGTTTTAAGACGAGGTTTGATAAAGCTCATGGAGCGGGGAGAGAGAGGGCCTAGTAGCAACCGGTGAAGAGGCGGGGCCAGGAGCTAGGACTCGACCCCTGCAACCACAAATAGGTGAGTACACCATCCACAGGATGGGTATGGGGTGACTACCACCCACAGGATGGGTATAAAGTGACTACCATCCACATGATGAGTATAGGGTGACTACCACCCACAGGATGTGTATGGGGTAACTACCATCCACAGGATAGGTATGAGGTGACTACCACTCACAGGATGGGTATGGGGTGACTCCCATCTACATGATGGGTATGGGGTGATTATCATCGACAGGATAGTTATGGGGTGACTACCATCCTCAGGATGGGTATGGGGTGACTACCTCCACAGGATGGGTATGGGGTGACTACCTCCACAGGATGGGTATGGGGTGACTACCTCCACAGGATGGGTATGGGGTGACTACCTCCACAGGATAGGTATGGGGCGACTACCTACACAGGATGGGTATTGGGTGACTACCTCCATAGGAGAGGTATGGGGTGACTACCTCCATAGGATGGGTATCGGGTGATTACCTCCACGTGTCACCCAAGAAAGATAATAAAGTGAAACAATAGTGTGACCAGTGAGAGAAATACAGTGAATAGGGTACATTATATAACGATAAGAAATTGAGGTGGATCTACGCCAGGACGTCACATCGAGCTGGACAATCTACAGGCTGCTACAGCTGCATTGCAAGTACTGTATTCACCTATGAGTGGTTGTATGGGTGTGGGGTTTCAGGTTCCAATTAACCGCCAAGCTGATTGTGAATGGTCCAACTCTCATATACGATAAAGAATAGGCACTCAAGTATTCAATAAGGAATAGCAATTGATAATCCATTGAACAAGGCGAGTAAGTTACTATAAGCTAGGTGGCAAGGCGAGCATAAAGGGCAACATTGTAAGTAGGTGCAGGTCAAGTCCCAGGAGGGTGGGGGTCAGGTCACAAGAGGTTGTGGTCAGGCAAGCGACCACTGAGACTCCACATTACACTCCAACGCACTATTCACCTACTTTTCAGACACATAATAAACCCACACATAATTCCACACATAATTACACACACACACACACACACACACACACACACCCCACACAACACACACCACCCCACAACACACACACACACACACACACACACACACAAAAAAAAAAAATATACCGACTCACATATACACTCCCACCTCCCCCACCAACCCTCCCCTCCTTCCCCTGATCCCACCCCTCCCTCTTTCACCCTCCCCCTCCCCACCTCTCCCTCCTTCCCCCTTCCCTCTCCCATTCACCCACTTGCTTTCCCTCCTTCCCACTCCCCATATTCCCCCCTAAATTCCCCTCCCCACCCCTCTCCCACATAGCCAAAAGTTCCTCCTCCCCTTTTCCCCCCCCCCCCACACTCGACAAACACACTACTAACCTAACACACAGAATTACATAGGTTTTCCCCACTCTGGGGCAATCAAAATAAAACAAAAATGGGTTGCCAGAGAGCAGGAAGGAAAACCAAGGGACAAGGGAGGAATCTGCAAAGGAAGATTGGGCAGCAGAGCTCAAAAAAAGGGGAACATGAATGGGAAAAGAACTAGAACTTAGCATGAGAATGGAAGAGAGGATAGATATGGAAAGCAGGAAGTGGGAGGTGCAAGTTAAAGCAGCAGAGGCTAGGATACAGATTTTTAGAAGAGGAACTGAAAAATCTGAAACAGCCCTAAGAACTAAAGAACTTTTTGGGATTGACATCAGAGACTGCTGCCTCAGTCACAAATATGGGGACTGTAGGGAAAGAAGGAGCAAAACTGCATGTAGAAGCTTTATCAGAGGAGACTGTAGTAAATGAAAGAGCTAAGCTATATGTGGAGGCCCTAACAGACCACAGCAGAGCCCAGGGAAAGCAGAGAAGGGAAAATGACAGGCCACTGAGCCCAAGTACACTAGCTAGTGAAACTGAAGAAAGGAAAGCTGCAATGGAGGAAATTAAATTGAATTAGTGGATACACAAGGATATGCAGTGAGAGAATAAAAGGGAGAGGTCAGTCTTTGTGTATGGGCTCCAGGAAGTTGAAGGGGAAACATATGAAGCAAGAAAACAAGCGTATAAAAAAAGCAGTTGAAAGCATCATAAAAGCAATAGGAGAAGACGACATAACCCAGCTGGAAAATTTTTGGAGAATGGGGGGGGGGTTGCAAAAAAAAGAACCCGGCCAGTGAAAGTGGCCTTCAAGGCAGAATCGACTCGGAACTGGAACCTGCAGGAGAAAGCAGGATTAAGGGACATGACGGCATACAGGAAGGTGTATCTGGACTGCGACAGAGCACAAGAAGAAAAGCAGAAACTGAGAGAGATGGTACAAAGGCAAAAGGAGGAGAGAGAGGGGATGAAGGAGACAGATAGGAGATCCCAGACTCAGGAAGAAGTTCAAATACAGCCTCCCTCACAACTTCCTATAGAAGCCCCCCAACCAGGTCAACCCCAGTGCAACCAAACACTCTAAACCAAAACACCCATGCCATATCCAATGCCCCCACCCACTGCATTACAAACTCCACCCCCACAGCAACCACCCATAGTTCCTTATCAGGTCTCCCACTTCCCCAACCCCAATATACCTCCCAGACCACAGTCTTATAAAAGAAGTTGAAGGTGTGGTATACAAATGCAGATGGAATAACAAATAAGTATGAGGAGTGGCATGAAAGAATCTAGGAGACATCCCCAGGTATAATAGCACTCACAGAAACAAAACTCACCAGAATAACAGATTCAGTCTTTCCATCCAGATATCAAATCCTCAGGAAAGACAGAGGGAGGAGAGGGGGAGGAGGAGTTGCCCCTGCTCATTAAAAACCAGTGGGGTTTTGAGAAAATGGAAAAGGGAATGAAGGTACGGGCGAAAGGATACTTAGTAGGAACAATCCAGTCTGAGGGGCATAAGGTGATAATTGCCCGTAATGTACAACCCACCACAGAACTGCAGGAGGCCAAAGAAAATACGATGAGAGCAACAGAGCAATGGTCGACACACTAGCCGAGGTGGCCAGGGAGAGCACACATGGGGGGGAGCAAAGTTACTAGTTATGGGTGATTCAATCACAAGGAGATTGACTGGGAAAACCTGGAGCTCCATGGGGGTCCCGAAAAAATTGGAGAGCCAAGATGATGATGTGGTACTGGAAAACCTCATTTATCAACATGTTAGAGGACACTACCAGAGAGAGAGGAGAGGATGAACCAGCAAGATGGACCTTGTAATCACCTTGAGTAGTTCGGACATCGAAGATATCAGTATGAAAGGCCCCTGGGGGCTAGTAATCAGTGGTTCTGTGCTTTGACTACATAGTTGAGCTTCAAGTGGAGAGAGTAGCAGGGAATAGGTTGGGAAAACCAAACTACAAAAGGGGAATTAAATCAGGCATGAGGAACTTCCTGCAAGACATTCAGGGGAGAGGGAACTGTCAGGAAAACCAGTACAAGAAATGATGGACTATGTTGCAACAAAGTGCAAGGAGGCAGAGGAGAGGTTTGTTCCCAAGGGAAACAGAAATAATGGAAGAAGAACAGAAACGAGTCCTTGGTTCACCCAAAGGTGTAGGGAGGCAAAAACTAGGTGTTCTAGAGAATGGAAAAGGTACAGAAGACAGAAAACTCAGGAAAATAAAGAGATTAGCCGAAGAGCCAGAAACGAATATGCACAGATAAGAAGGGAGGCTCAGCGACAATATGAAAATGACATAGCATCGAAAGTCAAGTCTGATCCGAAGCTGTTGTATAGCCACATCAGGAGGAAAACAACAGTCAAGGACCAGGTAATCAGACTGAGGAAGGGTGATGGGGAGTTCACAAGAAACGACCGAGAGGCATGTGAGGAGCTCAACACGAGATTTAAAGAAGTATTTACAGTAGAAACCAGTAGGACTCCATGAAATCAGAACAGGGGGGTACACCAGCAAGTGCTGGATGAGGTACATATAACTAAGGAGGAGGTGAAGAAGCTGCTATGCGAATTTGACACCTCAAAGGCGGTGGGACCAGACAACATCTCTCTGCGTGTCTTTAAAGAGGGAGCAGAGATACTTTGTGTGCCATTAACAATGATCTTCAACACATCAATTGAAACTGGGCAGCTCCCTGAGGTATGGAAGATGGCAAATGTAGTCCCAGTTTTTAAAAAGAGAGACAGATGATGTGAAGTTAATGAGAAGAATCAAATCGGATGAGGATCAGGCAGGACTACAAAGAGACCTGGACGGCTACAAGCCTGGTCCAGCAACTGGCCCTTGAGTTTTAACCCTGCCAAATGCAAAGTCATGAAGATTGGGGAAGGGCAAAGAAGACCGCAGACACAATATAGTTTAGATGGCCAAAGACTGCAAACTTCACTCAAGGAAAAAGATCTGGGGGTGAGCATAACACCGAGCATATCTCTTGAGGTTCACATCAATCAGATAACTGCTGCAGCATACGAGCGCCTGGCAAGCCTACGGATAGCGTTCCGATACCTCAGTAAGGATTCGTCAAGATTCTGTATACCATTACGTCAGGCCCATATTGGAGTATGCAGCACCAGTTTGGAATTCACACCCAGTCAAGCACGTCAAGAATTAGAGAAAGTGCAAAGGTTTGCAACAAGATAGTCCCAGAGCAAAGGGGGTTGTCCTACGAAGAAAGGTTAGGGAAACCGCCTGACGACACTGGAGGACAGGAGGGCACTGGGACATATAACGACATAAAATACTGCACGGAATAGACAAGGTGGAGAAAGACGGGATGTTCCAGAGATGGGACACAGACACAAGAGGTCCACAATTGGAAGTTGAAGACTCAGATGAATCAAAGCGAGTTAGGAAGTATTTCTTCAGTCATAGAGTAGTCCACGCGTGGAATACCCTAGAAAGTGGACGTAGTGGAGGCGTGAACCATACATAGTTTTAAGGCGAGGCATGATAAAGCTCATGGGCAGGAGAGAGAGACCTAGTAGCAATCAGCAAAGAGGCAGTACCAGGAGCTATGAATCGACCCTGCAACCACAAACAGGTGAGTACTCACACACACAACACACACACACACACACACACACACACCAGGAGCTATGAATGACCCCTGCCAACCACAAATAGGTGAGTACACACACACACGCACACACACACACAAACACAAACACACACACCAGGAGCTATGAATCGACCACTGCAACCACAAATAGGCGAGTACTCACACACACAACACACACACACACACACACACACACACACACACAAAATACACACAGAACACAGAACAAAGTTTTGGAGAGGAAACTGAAGGTATGGTAACCAACGCTAATGGAAAAACGAAAGAGTGGAGGAGTGGCACAAGAGAGTTAGACGCATCACCGGACATCATAGCTCTTACAGAAACCAAGCTCACAGAATGATAACAGATGCCATCTATCCAATGGGATTAGCAGATCCTGAGGAAAGACAGAGGGAACACAAATGGTGGTGATGGCACTGCTCATCAAAAACTGATGGGATTTTGATGAGCTGGAGGGAGGAGACAGAAGAAAAGCAAGAGACTACATAATAGGAACACTTCAGTCTGGAGGTCCCAGGGTGGTAATTACAGTGATGTATAACCCACCACAGAACAGCAGGAAACCAAGGCAAGAGTATGATGAGAGTAATAGAGCGATGGTTGACACAATGGATGAAGTGGCCAGAAGGGCTCATGCTAGCAGGGCAAAGCTGCTGATTATGGGTGACTTCAATCACAAGGAAATCGACTGGAAGAACCTGGAGTTACATGGGGGCCCAGAAATGTGGAGGGCTAAGATGATGGAGGTGGTACTGGAAAACCTCATGTACCAACACGTAAGGGACACTACCAGAGAGAGAGAGAGGAGAGGATGAACCAGCAAGACTGGACCTAGTATACACCTTGGGTAGTGCAGATATTACGTGGTCACGGGGCCCGTGACCACGTTGTTCTGAGCTTCGAATACATAGCAGGGTTACAAGTGGGGAGGGAAGCAGGAAGGGCAGGACAAATGAAGCCAAACTACAAGAGAGGGGACTACACAGGCATGAAGAATTTCCTACATAGGGTTCAGTGGGACAGACAGTAAATGAGATGATGGAATATGCGACAACAATATGCAAGGAAACTGAGGAGAGGCTTGTACCCAAGGGTAACAGAAGTAACGAGAAGGCCAGGACGAGCTCTTGGTTCACCCGAAGGTGTAGAGAGGCCAAAACCAAGTGTGCTAGAGAATGGAAGAAGTATAGAACGCAAAGGACCCAGGAGAATAAGGAGAGCAGCCATATAGCCAGAAATGAATATACACAGGTAAAAAGGGCGGCTCAATGACAATAAAAAATGACATAGCAGCGAAAGCCAACTCTGACCCGAAGCTGTTGTACAGTCACATCAGGAGGAAAACAACAGTCAAGGACCAGGTAATCAGGCTGAGGAAGGAAGGAAGGAGGGAAGATCACAAGAAACGACCGCAAAGTATGTGAGGAGCTCAACATGAGATTCAAAGAAGTGTTCACTGAGGAGACAGAAGGGACTCCAGGAAGACGGAGAGGTGGGGTTCACCATCAAGTGTTGGACACAATACATACGACCAACGAAGAAGTGAAGAGGCTGCTAAGTGAGCTAGATATGTCAAAGGCGATGGTGCCCGATAACATCTCTCCATAGGTCCTGAAAGAGGGAGCAAGGTTCTATGTGTACCACTAACAACAATTTTCAACACGTCTATCGAAACAGGGCGACTACCTGAGGTATAGAAGACAGCAAATGTTGTCCCAATTTTTTAAAAAGGAGACAGACACGAAGCAGTGGTGGAGCATATAGAAAGGAATGAGCTTATCAACAACAGCCAGCACGGTTTCAGGGACGGGAAATCCTGTGTCACAAACTTACTGGAGTTCTATGACAGGATGACAGCAGTAAGACAAGAGAAAGAGTGGTGAGTAGATTGCATTTTCTTCGACTGTAAGAAGGCGTTTGACACAGTTTCACACAAGAGATTAGTGCAAGAGCTGGAAGACCAGGCAGGGATAACAGGGAAGGCACTGCAGTGGATCAAAGAATGCCTGTTAGGAAGACAACAACGAGTCATGGCACGTGGCGAGGTGTTAGAGTGGGCGCCTGTGACGAGCGGGGTTCCACAGGCGTCAGTCCTAGGTCCAGTGCTATTCCTGGTATTTGTAAACGACGTGACAGAAGGCATAGACTTAGAAGTGTCTTTATTTGCAGATGATGTGAAATTGATGAGAAGAATTCAATCGAACGAGGACCAGACAGAACTACAAAAGGATCTGGACAGGCTGCAGGCCTGGTCCAGCAACTGGCTCCTGGAGTTCAACACCACCAAGTGCAAAGTCATGAAGATTGGGGAAGGGCAAAGAAGACCGCAGACGAAGTACAGTCTAGGGAGCCAGCGACCAAAAACCTCACTCAAGGGAAAGGAACCTGGGGTGAGTATAACACACGGCACATCTCCTGAGGCGAACATCAACCAAATAACTGCTGCAGCATACGGGCGCCTAGCAAACCTAAGAACAGCATTCCGACATCTTAATAAGTAATCGTTCAGGACCTTGTACACTGTGTACATTAGGCCTACATTGGAGTATGCAGCACTAGTTTGGAACCCACACCTAGGCAAGCACGTAAGGAAAATAGAGAAAGTGCAAAGGTTTGCAACAAGACTAGTCCCAGAGCTAAGGGACATATCCTACGAGGAGAGGTTAAAGGAAATCTATCTGATGACACTGGAGGACAGGAGAGATTGGGATGATATGATAAGAGCATATAAAACAAAGAGGACTCGACAAGATGGACAGAGACAGGATGTTCCATAGATGGGACACAGCAACAAGGGATCAGAGTTGGAAGTTGAAGACTCAGATGAATCACAGGGATGTTAGGAAGTATTTTTTTCAGTCACAGAATTGTCAGGAAGTGGAATAGTCTGGGAAGTGATGTAGTGGAGGCAGGATCCATACAAAGTTTTAAGACCTCGTAGCGACCAGTGAAGAGGCGGGCCGGAGCTTTTGAGTCGACCCCTGCAAGAACAACTAGGTGGAAAAACAAACA